>JACAFY010012316.1:0-20223 GCA_015252635.1 Dictyostelium capitatum
AAAAATTTTTTTTAAATATAAATAAAAAAAAAAAATAAAATAAAAAAAATTTTTTTTTTTATTAATAATTTATAAAAATTTTAAAAAAAAATTTTTTTTTTTTTTTTTTTTTTTTTTTTTTTTTTTTTTTATGATAAGTTACACACAATATAATATATATATATATAGTAGAAACAACTACGACCAAACACAAAACCATATATCATTACATAATATAAAACTACAACAGTATTAATACTTCAACAAACAATACCGTGTAATTCATTATATTGGCCATTTAGAATATTCTCATAGATCACCACATTTATATACAATACATAAAAGATACACCTATAGATATTTAGATATAAATACAAACATACATAACAAAAAACATTAATAATAATAAATTTATACTACAAGAGTTTCAATCACAAATACATAAAAACATAAATATACATACATAATTAATATATAAATAGCAATACAAATAAATATAGTAATAAATAAAAGGTATAGAAGAAATTTATTTAATTTTCAAATTCTCAGATTCTCACACGCATAAATACACATAAACACATATAAACAAGTTGCATTGCACCATTATGTACATGTTTTTTATTTGTTGTGTGGATTTATAAAAATTTTTTTTTTTTTTTTTTGTAATTTCACCACAACACACACACAGACAAGCAAACGCACAAATCTCATATAAACAATATAAACAACAGCAAATATATATAAAAATAAAAAGTAAAATTATTTGTCATACAAAAATATATGAGGTTTTTGGTGGTCTCAAAAAAAAATAAATAAAAAAACACCGCTCACACAAATTCACACACATAAATTGTAACTGTAATTAAAAAATAAAGATAAGGGAAAAAAAAAAAAAAAAAAAAAAAAAAAAAAAAAAAAAAAAAAAAAAATAATTAATAAAAAAAAAAAAAAAAAAAAAAAAAAAAAAAAAAAAAAAAGTAAATTAAGAATTCTTTATAATTTTAATAGTGATAAAGTAATATTTAATTATTTATTCAATATCTCACTACTATATAAATTTATCGACAACAACACCACATATCAAACATATCACATATATTTTTTATTTATTATTATTGTTTTTGTGTTGTTTATATGATTATCATATCTTTTAGTTGATGGTTAATTAACCAACAACAATAGCAATAACCAAAGTAACAGCAACAACAAAAACTAATTTTTTAAATCTTATTGCTATATAGAGAATATACATTTCTTTTTTAAAATTAATAAATAATATCAATAGTTGTGTGAACCATACAACTATTTTTTTTTTTATTTTTTTTAATACAAAAAATAAAACAGGCCAAACAATAGCAAATTTTATGAATAGTAAAAATAATAATTTATAGTATCAATAGCAATAATAATAATAATTTCACAAATAGTTATATAAATAACATAAAATATAGCTATATATAAATATATAAACAACTATATAAAAACATGAAAGGTGGTGGATTCTATCAGCAACAATATTTAGTGCCAAATGTATATTTTAATTCATCATCACCAATTATAGCACCTATACCATTAGCTGGAGCTTTCAATAATTTATTAAATAATAATAATAACAATAATAATATAAATAATAATAATAATATAAATAATAATGTGAATGTGAATATAAATTATCAACATCAACAAATACAACAACAACACCAAATACAGCAACAGCAACACTTTGGTGGATTATCACCAAATATGAATCAACAGCATATTCAAATACAACATCAAGCTCAACAAGTACAGGTAATACAACAAAATAATAATAATCAACAACAACAACAACAACAACAACAACAACAACAACAACAACAACAACAACAACAACAACAACAACAACAACAAGCAATTGTTCAACAACAGGTTCAAAACAAAATTAATTTTTTACGTGGTCATCATCAAAGAAATAGTTCATTTGATGAATTTAGTTTATCAGATATCCAAGTTGGGTCATTCAAAGAGATATCATGGGAGGAGATTTATTTTTGTTATCATAATTTCACACAATTGGATGACGAAGGAAAAGGTTATTTAAAAACATTTCAACAGTTGGTACGATACATTGCAGGATTGTACCCAGATAGTTTACCACCACCAACATCTCAATATTTATTCTCATTGGGTTTACTTTACCCAAATGCATTACCACAATCACAATCTCCAAACATGATACTGGCATTAACAATTAAACAATTAATTGAAACTTATTCATATACAAAATCAATGATATCAAATAGTGGCGGTATTACAAATAATAACAACAACACAAATGTAAATAATAATGTAAATAATAACCCAAATAATAATAATAATAATAATAATAATAATAATAATAATAATAATAATAATAATAATAATAATAATAGTAATTCAGGCGGGTCAAGTAATGGATCAGCTTCTTCTTTATCATCATCGACATTGATACCAGCTACATCACCACCTTCAAATGTTTTACATAGTTTAGCAGCAAATGGAGCAAGTAGTAATTTAAACATACGTAAATTTTCACCACAACAAGCATGTTACATAATTGATGTATTCAATTCAGTTAAAGATAAAACAGGTGGCGTTTCAACACTTAAATTATCATTATTTGGTGCTGATGCTTCATTACTTCCATTAACAACATTACCATTTCATGAATTTGTTCAATACATTGGATTGGGTATTATACCATTTGAAAATTTATTTAAACCAACTCAAGCACCACCACAACAACCATCACCACCAATTGAAGCACAACAATTACATCAACAAGTTCATCAACAAATCCAACAACAAATTCATCAACAACAACAGGCTCATCAACAAGCTCAACAACAACAACAACAACAACAACAACAACAACAACAACAACAACAACAAATACAACCACAACCACAACCTACACAACAGCAACCACAACCTACGCAACAACAACAATATAATAATAACAACCAACAACAACAACCATTTATTTATTTCGAAGATACAAGTAATAATAATAGTCCAATGGATAATTTTGGTAATTTTAATTTGTATAATCAACAACAACAACAACAACAACAACAACAACAACAACAACAACAACAACAATCACAACAACAGTTTAATAATAATAACCAATATAACAATAACAATAATAACTTTAATCAACAAATACAGCAACAATTTAATAATAATAACAATTTGTTTAATAATAATAATAATATAAATAACCATAGTCCAAATAATTTAATTAATTTTAATCAAGGTAATTTATTAAAAACAAGTGGAAATGTAATAGTAGAACAACAACCAATACAACCCATAATACAACAACAACAACAACAACAACAACAACAACAATCAATACAACCAATTCAATCAATTCAACAAAAATATTTTTCAGACATTGAAATTTCATTTTCTGAATTAAAGATATCAAATAAATTGGGAGAAGGTACATTTGGTGTAGTTTATAAAGGTAGTTGGAGAGGTAGCACAGTTGCAATTAAACAGATTAAAATTAATGAAGATGTAAATAATCAAGTACTTGAAGAGTTTAGAAAAGAATTGACAATTTTAAGTAGATTAAGACATCCAAATATAGTATTGTTAATGGCAGCATGTACAGCACCACCAAATCTTTGTTTTGTAACAGAGTATTTACCAGGTGGGTCACTATATGATGCACTTCATTCAAAGAAGATCAAAATGAATATGCAATTATACAAGAAATTAGCAATTCAAATTGCTCAAGGTATGAATTATCTTCATCTTAGTGGTATAATTCATCGTGATATTAAATCATTAAACTTACTTTTGGATGAACATATGAATGTTAAAATTTGTGATTTTGGTTTATCAAAACTCAAGAGTAAATCAACTGAAATGACTAAATCCATTGGTTCGCCAATTTGGATGTCACCAGAATTATTAATGGGCGAAGATTACACTGAGAAAGTAGACGTATTCGCTTATGGCATTATTTTATGGGAATTAGCAACTGGTGAACTTCCTTACTCTGGATTAGATAGTGTTCAATTGGCATTGGCTGTAACTACAAAATCATTACGTCCTCCTATTTCTCAAGCATGGCCAAAACAATTATCTCAATTAATGCAATTGGCATGGCATCAAGAACCTTCCAAACGACCTTCATTCTCTGAGATATTAGAAATGCTCTCACAAATTTAAACGACTTAGGTTAAATAAAAAATAAAAAAGAAATGTTCATATTTGTTTTATACGAGTGTTTATAAATATGTTCTTTTATGCATTATTGTTTTAAAATCACAGAAAGTGATAATGGTCATAATCATTAAGAGAAGGAATTAAGGTTCTCAAAGAAATAAAGAGTTCACTACTACCTACCTAAAGGTTTTGTATTACTCAATAAAGAACCAATGTACAATTGATAACCTGAATCATCAATTAATGATTCTACACATAAAAACATGGAATAATTCTTCTGACACATAAAAACATAGTTTAAAAGATAGGTTTTATTATTAAGGTGAGCTATTAAATTATAATACACTTCTAAATAAACAGTTGATATCAACTGGATGGGTAGTGAAAATATTGATACATTCAATCAATTTTTATTTTTTTTTGAAACAAATAATTTTTAAAAATAAGAAGAAGAACCAGAATAAGAACCAGTTTGAGAGTATGAAGCTTCAGAAGATGAACTTGGTGTTATAACAAAACTTGTCAAATAGGTATCAAATATGGTACCATGTGGTGATAATGGATTTTCCCCGAATCCGATTTCAACTTTATAGGTACCAGCTTTAAATGGATGGTTTGAAGAAGGAACAGTAAAAAATGTAAAATCGAAGTAATAATCACCAACGGGAGTTTGAATTAATAAAGTTTCATTAACAAATGGTGTGTTGTTTTCATGGAATACATTAACGTATAACATTCCTGCTCCAAGTGTTTTTGTAACTGCATAGTTGATTGAAATTGTGAAATCTGTAGTTGCAATACCATATTCTGGTGTTATAGAAACACTTTTAATTGTACCATTTGAATTAGTTGCAATTGGGCATTGACGAAAATGTTGACATAAATCTATTGGAAAATTATTTTGGTATTCAATTGTCTGAACAAAGTTACCATAACCACCATAATTTCCGCAAATGAATTCACAATATTCTTTATCTTCGAAACCTGAATTTTGTAAACTTGTACATAGTGAAGCACAGTTTTGATTATTTCCACTTTTTGCATATGCTATTATATTATAATGTTCTTTATTTAATAAACTGAAACTATTGTTTGTTTTATTATTAGTATCAAACTCGTTATGTTTTTTTTTTTTTCTTTTTTAAAAAAAAAAATATTACCATTTTGGACAATTTTCAGAATAAAAACTTGCGTCAATTGATTTAAATAATAAAATTGTTATAAATAAAAATAATAAATGTTGTTTGATAATCTTCATTTTGTTGGTTTATTTGTTTGATTCAAAAATGAAATTATTTTTAAAATTTTTTTTTTGTTTTATTATAAATATCTTTTTTTTTTTTTTTTTTTTTTTTTTTTTAAAAATTATAATTTTTTTATATTTTTTTTTTTTTTTTTTTTTTAATTTTTTTTTTTTTTTTTTTTTTTTGATTTTTTGATAACTTTTTACAAAGAAGCAATGGTACTCGGAAAAGAATTACATTGACATCATATTATTTCTTTTTTATGAGGATAAGTGAAATTTCTTTATAATTTTTTAATTTAAACATATCACATCAACAATTTAAATTTAAATTTTGATAAATTTTTTTTAAAAAAGAAGAATTATATGAAATAGATATTGGGAAATTTGAAATCAAAAAAAGAAACAAATACCAAATTTAGTTTCAGATGATGGAATTTGGAGTTATTATTCTAAAGCAGTTGATTTTGAAAAAGGAAAAGAATAATTAAATTATATAATTTTTATAATTGATTATTTGAAATTAAATTGAATGAGTCAACTTCAATACTATACTTTTGAAAAAAACAAATTTGATTTTTGGTTTAAAATGGGTAAATCAGAATTGGAGAAATATAAATCGCTTTTAAGGAATTGTTGCAAAACGTCCTCTCAATAGAAAAATACCATAGCCAACAACCAACCAAATCAATTAAATAATGATTATTTTACAAATTCTTTATAATTATTATTAAATAGAATTACAAAACAAAAACAATGTTAAATTATCAGATTACTTCTATTTATTTATTTATTTATTATGTTATTATTACTGTATTAATTATTATTTATAAAGAATGATCGTTTTCCAATTGTAAAACTTTTAAATGTTCTTCATTACATAATGAAGGAGTTTTAAATTTAATAGTGTATTCACATTTACCAGGTTCTTGAACATCATATAATTCATTTTCGTGACCACATTCACAAAACACTTTGATTGATCTTTTTGGACCGCCCCAACATTGTTGGCCATTTTCAAAGTTCATTTGGTTATGATTTTCTGACCAATTTTCAAATCTACCTAAACTAGTGTGGCCTTGTGATGCTTTGTCATATGGGCAAACTGTATATGTATACTCTTTAGTTTGTAAATCAAAACATTTGCCATACATTGGTAAAAATACATTATTTACACCTAGATCTGATTTTATCATTTTATCAATCTTTTCGATCTCGTTTTCTTTACTTTTTAAACTTTCTCTTTTTCTTGATAATTCATTCTCCAACCCACCAAGATCTAAATAAAAGTTATACGTTTGAATATTAGTATACTATGAATTAAATATATGATACAATATTTATAGTTGTGGATGAGAGTGAGTGAATGTGTAGTATGAATGGTGTATTGTGTTGTTTGTTGAACATATGAATTTTGATAAGCTACCCATATCTTTATAAGAAACCAAACCACTTGGTAAATAAGGAACAACAAATTTATAAATATGATTATAAATTGATTGAACTTGTTTAAAAATTTTAGTGGTAAAACTAAGGTCTTCTAGTGTATCCTCCTCTTCTTGTGTTGTTGTTAACTCTTTTTTATCCTCTTCAATGATAATATCATTATCAACTTGGATAATATCATTATCTTTGTTATTATTATTATTATTATTATTATTATTATTATTATTATTATTATTATTATTATTATTATTATCGATGTTTTCAATGGTGGTGAGAGAAGAAGTGATTGTAATAGAATCACAAAGATTATCTTTACCTTTTTAAATATTTTAATAGTAAAGAAAATGGATAATATATAGATAATTGCTTTATATTTTAGTATTTTTGTTTTGTTGAGTATGTTATATATTATTGTAAATTAAATGTGAGTGTGAATGTGTTAATGTGTGAATGATGATAGGAGATATGCCATATATGAATTAAAATCTTACCTTTAGTTATAGCTTCTAAAAGTTCAGATGTTTGAACTTCATCAACTTTCTCTGAATCAGTTTTTAATGTTTCAGTTTCAGCATCTTCACCATTTTCTTGTTTTTGTTGTTCAGCAACAACAGGTTCAGGATTAACATGTTCTTTTGGAGGATTTAGTTTATCTCTTTCTTCTTTTTCTTTTTGTAATCTTTTATTTTCAGTTTCTTTTTCCAATTTTTTATTTTCAATTAAAACTTCCAATTCTTTAATTTCTTGAGTGATTGGATCAATTTCTTTTCTAATACGAATGATTTCATCTGTTTTTTCATTGAATAATTTTGTACCCTCCAATTCCATTTCTTTCTTTTTCTTTAAACCATTTTGATAAGATTCAATCAATTGTTGTTGTTTCTTTCTATTCTCTGCACCAAGTTCGCTACAATTATTTATACATGTGGTTTTTGATGAATATTCATCTGATCCATCACAACAATCTAACAAATAATGGGTATGTTAGTATATACCACCTACACTAATATTTACCATGTCAAAAATGGTTTGTATACATACCACAAACGTCATCATTTACATAAGAGGATGAGATGAAAGCACCTTTGTTACCAATGTTTTTACAATAGAAATGACCATTTGAGCAAGCATTAGTACCAGGTTCATCAGTACCATCAGGGCAATCACAAAAATCATCATTTACTTGTGAAAATGGTATTTGTATATTTGATCTAAGACAATTGAAATATTTACTTCCATCTTTATAATATTCTAATTCTGTAGATAACATTTCATTAGTATTTGACAATAATAACAATCACAAAGATCATCAATAATAAAAAGCAATTCACCCACCTTCAGGCCCAACACCATATTGTTTTGAACTTATTTTATTTGTTGCCAACACTTGTTTCAAACAAATAAATATTAGGCATGTAAATATAATTGATAGTCTCATTATTTAAAAATGAATGGCTTAAGGTGATGATAAAAATTAAATTTAAAAAAATTTTAAAAATAAATTTTTTTTTTTTTTTTTTTTTTTTTCATTTTAATTAAATTTGTTGTTGTAGTTCATTCATTTTAATTATTTTTATAAAAAAATACTGCTGTAATATATATTGATTTTCTTAATGTACATTCTAAATAAAAATTATGAAAATAAATGTAAACACATACTAATTAGTATATTTCCAATTTAACTATATGATGTTTATACATTTATGTAAGTACATACTTTAGCAGTATTTAAAGCAGATATCCAAGATTCCATATCGCTATTGGATTGTGACGCACAATAAAAAACTAAAGATTGATTCTTTATTTGAAAACAATTTGTTCTTTTCATATTTGTTGCAATATCAATTTCTGTTTCTTTTGTTAATAATATAGTACCGCTTAATTTAATATCCTGCAAAAAATTAGAAAGAAATTTATTAATATTATAGGGGTAGGAATATACACAAATAGCAATGAACCATTTAATATTTACGTTTGGGGTTTTTGAATAGGTTAATACATTTCTTTTAAGTTGAAACCATCTAACGTTCCAATTTCTAATGATGTGACCTTTTTTAACTAAAAATCCTTCTTTTGCAACATCATTCAATTTAATTGTAACATCGCCACCATTTTGTAATCTTTGTTGATCAATTTGATCTCTTTGTAATCTTAATATTTCATCTTGTTGTCTTTGTTCATCCAATTGTTGTTCTAAACTACCTGCGCTACCACTTTTATTTAATCTTTTTTCCATTGGGTCTGATAATGATGCTCTTATATGTGTTTCATCTTTGAAATTGTTATTATTATATCTTGCACTATTTTCTGCTTGTTGCTGTTGAAGATGGTGGTGATGGTGATAATGATTATTTTTTTGAATTACATTATTACTATTGAAATTACTACTTCTTATTAAATTTTGAACAAATGTTAATCTTTGTTCTGCTGTGTCTTGACTTAATTGATAATAATCCATTGCTGTTAATTTCTTTAAATAATTGTATGGAAATATACCTTCTTTACTAATTTCAATAGTACCTATAATTTTAATACCTTTCCACCAACCATCATCTGCTTCTTCAACAATATCTAAAATATCACCTTCTTCCAATGTAAGTTCATCTGCTTCTGTTGAAAAAAATTTATATAATGCAATACCCTTTTCTAATCCTAAATAATCGTCCATTTTTGTATTAATAAATAATAGAGTTGCATAATAAGAATGAATGAATGATGATATCGAATTTAAAACAATCTAATTTTTTTTTTTTTTTTGGTTTAAAAAAAATGTTTAAAAACTATTGTATGTTTAAAAATAGATTTAAAAAAACGTGATAACAAATGTATAAATTATGAAAAGAGTTTAAACACATACTCGGATTTTGTTGATCTTTTATTTCTGACATGATTTTATTACTTCTAACTACTAACAGGTTTGATTCTATTTCATTGATGTGAGTGTTGATATTGTTACTTGTTATATATTTTATTTGATTGATAATAATAATTTTATGTGTATTGAAAATACAAACAAACAATGAGCAAACTAAAAAAACCAATCTCAAAATAATAATATTTCTTTTGAGCTTTGAGGATGATGTAAAACGCGTGTATGGCTGGAAATTTATAAATGGTTTTCAAATTTTAAAATAAATTTAAAAAAAATTTTTAAAAAAAAAAGATATTTTATTTTGGGGTAATTAAATTCTATTGATTTTTAGAAAAAAAAGAAATTTTTATATTATATTTATTTGAACCTCTTTAATAGGTTATACCCACTATATATATTTATCAATTATAAGTGTCTACATGTGTTCCTTTTTTTCGATTTTAATTTTTTCGCTTTAAATTTTTCACTTTAATTTTTTTTTTTTTTTTTGCTTTATTTTTTACGACACCCTTATCAAAGTAACGCACAAATAGAAAAATAATGGGAGTCCAAGGATTTTCATTATTTATTAAAAAGAAAACACCTAGAGTTGGTGTAAACTTTGATTTATTAGAAGAAGCAAAGAGAAAAAGTAATATATCACATTTAAAATATCACATGATGTGGATAAACACGTCGTTCCATTTATTAATATTTACTTTCACTACTGTTTATAGAAATATTAATTGGTATTGATGGATCTTCATTTATGTTTCATGTTGTAAATCAAATTTCAAGGGTTAATTCATTGCTATTATTTAGAGAATATGTAATAGAGTTTTTCAATTTATTACTAGTTAATGGGATTGAATGTTGTGTATTTTTAGATGGATTCAATACAAAAGATAAAGAGAATGAACATGAAAAAAGACATATTCAAAGAACAGAATTAAATAGGAAATTTGCGGACGAAGCGATATCCGATATAGATAATAGATCAATATCACATTACCCTTTTCCACATCCATTGTTTTCAAAGGAATTTTCATGTATTTTAAAATCATTATCATCAGTTACAACTATAGTATCAAGATTTGAAGCAGATATAGATTTAGCACAATGGGCACTAGATAATAGTGGTACTAGTAATAATGGATCAACACAACAACAACAACAACAACAACAACAACAACAACAACAACAACAACAACAACAACAACAGCAACAGCAAATGGTTTGTGTATTATCAAATGATAGTGATTACTTTTTCTATGATATGAATTGTTTTTACTTTCCATTGGATCAAATGTCATTTAAACCACCACACTCAATAAACTTTATTGGATATACAACAGATAGAATATCATCATCTTTACAAATTAAGAAATCAAAACTACCATTTTTTGCAACACTAATTGGTAATGATCAAACTAAACATTTACAACCAAACAGAAAATTACGTTTTAAAAATAACCAAGACCGTGTATTATTTGTTACAAATTTGGTAAAGAATCAGAATTGTTCAAATGTTTCATTAATCAAAGAAATTTATTTCATATCGACTGTAGATTTGGATACATTTAATCAATCAATGAAAGGATATACTTTACTGCCAATTACAAGTTGCAATGACACATTGGTGGTATTAAACGATGGTAAAAGCTGTATTAAATTTAGGAAGTCGGTTATTAGTAACGATAATGGTAACGAATTTGATGGAAATAATAGTTTAAAAGATAGTTTATTCTCATTGAGTGGACATACAAGTAGAATTTATAATTTCACAAAACTATTACATATAAACGAATATACAGCGCATAGACATTGTTTTGAACCAAGTCAAGTACCATTTTCAAATAGTATAATTAATTTAACTACGATATTATCAAGTCATTTCTTTGGATTATTGGATTCAATTGAAAATCGTGGCCAAAATTCAATTATAAACGAACTTATTTCCGATCAAGATCAATTTAAAAAACATCAATATTATCCATCATATCTGACTTATTCACATCAACAATGTTATATGAATCAAGTTTCATTCGACCAGAGGATATTTGATTTTTGCAAAATTTTAAATTCAACTTCATACTACAACACATTATTGAATGATAATAATAATTTAATCGATTTAAATTCATTTAATTTCTTTAACTTTTATTATATATTGTAAGTAATGACATAATATAAGTAGGTTGCTATCCTCGTTGTAAAATACTAATAGCCATTTTCAGATCATGGAAATTTATATTATCATTTAAAGAATTTTTAATTAATATAGAAGAATGGATGATTGACGCATTTTTAATACATTCATTGTTTCTAAAAAATGGAATAAAGATTGACTTTGGATTACACAATGATATGTTTCAACCATTGTATATAGCAGAATTTTATTTAATAACTCTTAGATGGTGCCTTGATATTAGCGATGCGATGGCAGTACCAAAATCAGTTCATAATGGAGAAATGTTATGTCCAAGTCATTTCTTTGAAACAACATACATTCATCCTATTTGGAAAATGGCAAAATCAAATAAACATAGAATATCAAAACAACATCAATCAACAAATGATAGATTAAATATATTATTTAAACCAGTTTATCATTTAATCACTCCAAGTATAATAACTCAATTTAATTTTATAAAATTTGAAATTAATAAAAATTAGAACGTAAATCATACAATTAGCGCATAAACAAATAATGATTTTTATTTTTTAGCAGCAAATTTTTTAGCAGCTGTTTTGGTTGGTTTCTTTTTTAAAGCAACTGATAAATCTTCAGAATCTTCTTCTTCATATTTTTTAGCTGGTGTTGTGGTTGCAGTATTTGTTGATGTTAACTGTACAGTTTCTTCCTCTTCACTATCACTATCCATCTTTTTCTTTTTAATGGCAGTTGTATTTTTGGTGGTTGTTTTCTTTTTAATTATCTCCGGTTTTTTATCTTCCTCTTGTTCATTATTATCCCAAGATGTTGTATTAAGATTATTTTCTGTACCATTAAAATTATTATTTTCATTACTTTTTGATGTTAACTCTTTCATAACTTGATCTTCTTGTTTAACTGGTGCTGTTGTTGTTGTTGTTGCTGTATTTTTGGTTGGTTTAATTTCTTTTATAATTTCATAAGATTCTTTTTTAATTTCATTTATAATTTGATTTTGAATTGGTCTAGTATGTTCAATCATTTCTAAAGATTTAGCACCAGGTGCAGAAGAACCCGAACCATTTCTCCTGTTGAGAGAAGATTGTCTTGCTTTCATATTTTCATGTATTGCTTCTCTAATTTGTTGAGTTATTTCAGCTGCTTTGATAACTGCAATTTTTGAACATTTTAATACTTGTTCGATTGAAGTTGAAGTACCACCACCTTTTGAAACACCACAAATTTCTTTATGTATATTAACTAGAAATGATAATTTACCATCCATTACTGCTTCTTCTTTGGTATCTGGATCAACTATCATCACTTCATTTGGATAGAACCCAAAAGTAATTGAAATTGGTGTATGATGTATTGATAATGGTACAGGTTCTCTTTCATCTTGAGAATGAATTGTTGCTTCATTACCAATTACAGTTACATCTGGTTTTCTAAAATGAATTAATGCACTTATAACTGATATACTTGCACAATCTAATAAATTACCACAATCATCCAATATGTGAATTGCAATTTTAATTGACCATACTTTTGATCCTGATATAATACATAATGCTTCAGTATCAATTGCTCTACTCTCTTTTAATCCCTTTTCAATTATACGTCCCAATTCATTCTCTAATGGATTAATTGCATTTGCATTAACTGATACATTTGACATTGGTGATATATCGGTATTAAACACATAAAATCCTTCATTTGGTCTTTCTGGTTTTGGTTCAACTATATCACATGTAATTGCTGTATATACTCTGATAAATTAGATTTTTAATTATTGTTAGTATATATTATGTATTATTTGGTGTAGTGCTACATAAATTAATGGAGCGTACCTTGTCTTTCCCAATTGTACTTCAACTAAACCATATGATTTACCAAATTCAATTTTAATTGATCTCATATCATTAACTCTTCTACCATCAATTCTTTGATATTTATCAATACTAGATAATACAAAATCTCTTTCATTTTTTGAAATTACTTCTTTCATTTGTAAATATATTATATAATGGTTTTAATTGTTGATATTTCAAAAAAGAAAATAAAAAAAAAATTAAAAAAAAAACGAAAAAAATGTTTTTAATGATTTTTTCATTTTTAGTTTAGTGTTTCAGCTGATTAATCTATTTATGGTTTTTATTTAAATTAATGGGGATTGATTTATCAATGACATATTGTCAAATCTTTGGCTTTGGTGGTTTTTCCTTCTATTTGGTCACTATTCATTAATGGATCACTACCTGTAGTATAAAGTGATCTTGATTTTTCTCCAAACATTACACCTGTACCAGTTGAACTGTCGTGCATTTCATGATCACTACTTATAGTATAAAGTGATCTTGATTTTTCTTCAACATTTAAAATTACTAAATTAATTGTTTGTTCAACATTAAAACCCTGGTATTGGTAAATCACATTAGTATTCTATTTCGAATTTTAAACAATAGTTGATTAATATTAATATTTTTATATTAACCTCTTACATATGCCAATGCAATAAGTAATAAAAATACTAAAGCTTATCCAATTAACAATTCTGTTGATTTAGGAGTTAATAAAGTACTATATGTTTCTTGATTTTCATTATTAATTATGAAAAAATTATTCTATTTATCCTCAAAAAATCGGTTCTTATATTTTACCTAAAGGTAAAAATAAAAATTATATAAAGAGCTTGACAATAATATATTTATCAAATAAATTTTAGATTAATGGTTGTCTCGAGAAATAACTCCTAAGAATTAATATGATTTCAATAATTAAGAAAATTATTATGATTATTTATATTATATTGAATAATTTGGAAAATTACCCCAAGTAGTTATTATTGTACAAATCTTTTTTATTTAAATATATATATTATTGTTGTAGTTATTTTTATTATTATCACTATCTATAATTATTATTACTATTTTTATTATTATTAAACTACATTAAACTACATGGCACAGCTTCTTTTGTAACTTTTTTACTTGTACGAGTAGTTTCAACTTTAGTTTTTAAGTTTTTATGTTGTTCGATTTTTTGAAGTTTTAATTGTTTAATCTTTTCTCTTTCTTTTGCTTTGTTTTGTTTTACTATTAATGATTGTAATGTGTTGAATGCCAATTCAACATTATCACCAGTTTTGGCAGATATGAAAAATAATGGCATATTTAAAGAGTCACAATACTTCTTAGCTGCTGCTTGGTCTACCACTGTATTATCAATATCATCGCATTTATTACCAACAATTACAATTGGTGGTGTATTTAATGGGTTTGGTTGTTGATCTTCTTGTTGTTGAATACTATCTTTTTCGTGGTGACGATGATGATTTTGTTGTTGTTGTTGTTGTTGTTGTTGTTGTTGTTGTTGTTGTTGTTGTTGTTGTTGATTGTTTTTATATTTTGATTTAACCATTTCAATTAATATTGGTAATTGTAAAAATGAAGTTTTACTTGTAACATCAAAAAATAATAAGAATCCGTTTGAATCTAAATAATGTTGTATCATTGGACCATCATTTATTTTATGCATATGAAAATTCCATATTTGTAATCTAGCAACAACTGGTTTTGATCCATTATATCCAGTACCACCCCAACCAATTATATTACGTGTCTTACATTCTACATTTAAATTGTATAGATTTTCATTTACTGGGAAATAACCTTCTGTATATCTACGTACAACACTTGCTTTACCAACTTCTTCATCACCTAACATTAATATATTTACAACAATGTCATATCCTAATTTACTAACAACTGGTATTTTCTCTGGTTCTGCAAATTTTACACTTTTTTCTGTATTTGTCATTATTATCTATATGTATATATTTGTTTATTATTAGTTTATATATTTATTTTTTTATTTTATTTATTTGTTTGTTTATTATTATTATTATTATTATTTATTTGTATTTTACAAATCCGCAAAATTTTATTTTTGTTTAAAAAATAAATATTAATCATTTTCATTTTGGAAAAATTTGCAAAAAATCAATTTGTTAAAAAATCAATTTTTTTGAAATTTCTGTGATTTTTTTTTTATAAATGTATCCCCTTTGTTTTTTTTTAATTGATGTGGTTTGCATCTCATATTTATCTACGTATAGTGCATTAATTATTCGAAAATATCACTTTGTTTGTCTCAAGAGGTGCTAAGAATATGATATTATCATCAACTCCATATCATATTTATTTTTGATCTCTATTTAAATATTAAGTGTATGTATTGATACAATTGAGTTTAAATAATTATCTTTGATGTAAACCTGTATCTTGAACTAAATTTAAACAACCATCTGTTAACATTAATATACCAAAATCCCAATTTACTAACTACTCTGTTTACAAATTTTACATGTTCTTATCATTATTATCTATATGTATATATATATTTGTTTATTATTTATATTTTACGAATTCGTAATTTATAATTAATATGATACAAAAAAAATCCAAAAAAAAATCAGCTTTTTGAAATTTCATTGATTTTTTTTTTATAAATGTATCCCAGTTTTTTTTTTTTTCATTGATCTGATTTGCATCTCTATTTAGACTGCTATCGATCTATGCAAGTAATATGTATATTGCTTTTTATTTTATTTTTTTATATATCAATTTTTTTTAAAATTCATTATTTGCACTATTTATTTACTTAATGTTTTGAAGAGGTTGATAAAAATGAAGTTAAACCAGAAGCCAATGAAACAGAGATGATATAGTTGTAAACTAATGGAATATTTTTGAAAATGATAAATGAAAAAACTAAAACGCTAACTAAGAAAACTGCATTATTGTACATGATACTTGCTGCAATAGCTTCGTGTGAAGTAACAACAGCTTGAACTTCTTTTTGTGCAGCTGCGACTTTCTTTTTATCACCAGTTTTATTTTTTGGCATCGAGATATGTTCTCTTGCTGCTGATAATCTATAAGGAAAAGGATTTGATTAGTATTAATGATTCATCAGAAACAATATGATATAATAGGGTTACAATATAATATGAGTTGTTTGATGATAATGATTGATAAAGTCATCATTAGTTTTCATTCACCTTTATAATATTTATCAATGTCGAAACTTACTTTAATCTTTTCATTCTGTAAATGTTATTGTATGCAAAAGTAAGAACAATTGCTGCAAAAAGAGTAACTGAACCATAAATAATCATATGATCATCAAATGACATGAAAAAGATAGCATGATATAAATCTATACGTTAATTAATTTTAATTTAGTTGATAAATTTGATTTGTTGATTGATTGATTGATTGATTGTATATATATGTGGAAAATATTAGTCATTTTATTCACTGTTTGATACAATAACATGGTGAGATTGCACTCTATTTTATCTTAATATTAAATCACATACAAACTGGAACCAATGAAACAATTAATGAATTGATAAAATAAACAATACGTTGTTCATTTGAAACATTGTTTTCGTGACGGAATGCTGAAAATTCATCTACTTCGACCATTTTTGATTTGTGTATGTGAGTTATTTGATTGTTTAAAAAAATTTAAAAATAATTAAAAAATGAAAAAAAAAAAAAAAAAAATTTTTTTTGAAGTGATGATGAAAAAAAATTAAAAATTTAAAAAAAAGAATTTATGCTGACCCATATAAAATTGATTGGGCACCAAAAAAGTGTATATCAATAAATCAACCTTTTTCAACAGTAAGTGTATACACAATTACTGTTTATTATGACTTGATGTTAGCTAAGGAAATACATATAAATCAATAATGTAAATAATAGTAATTTCAGGTTTATGTGCACAATGCGCTATGTTATTTTTTTTTCTGATGCTGATTTGCGCGAATATATTTTTTTTTTTTAAATTAATTTTTTTTTCTAAAAAGACGAAACTATGAGCACAAAGAAAGTTACAACTAAAAAACCAGCAGCAGCAAAGGTTGTTAATGAAACAAAATCAGAAGAATCAGAAACAAAATCAAAAAAGCCAACATCACCAGCCGTTGCTAAAAAAGCTTCAACTAAAAAAGCAACCACAACATCACCAACTACGACATCACCAACTACAACCACAACTACAACCACAACAACTTCTACATCAATACCAACCACAAAACCAACTACAACCACAACTAAAAAAACAACAGCAAAAAAATCAAAATCTGCACCAGTTGAAGAAAAACAACCAATTCAATCAATTTGTTTCTACAAAGAATTAGGGGTTGAAAAAACTGCAACAGATATTGAATTGAAAAAAGCATATTATAAGAAAGCAAGAGATGTACATCCAGATAAAAATGATGGACCAGAAGCAAAAGAAGAGTTTCAAAAACTTAATAGAATCTATTCAATCTTGAAAGATCCAAAAACTAGAAAATTTTATGATAAACATGGTGATGTAGAAGGGTATTTATTATTTATTAATAACCCATTATTATTTATGCAAATAAAAATAGTGTACTAATCTATTTCAATAATACAGTAATAATTTAGGAGGTCTTAGTGGACAAGATATGTATGAGGCATGGTTAGAACAATATAATATTGTTAGAGTATCTGAAGAAAGAATTAAAGAATTTTTCAAACAACAAGAAATCCAAAAGAAATCAAGTGCAAATAATGTTTCAAAAGATGAAGAAGATGATTTAATAGATTTTTATAATAGACAAAAAGGTGATATGAAACAGTAAGTGTGCTGGGTATTCAAAACTAATAATATGAACAACACATGCATATATTAATATAATTTATATCTTTCTGTAGTATTAAAGAATATATGATTGGATGTGAAACTAAAAAAGATGTTCAAAGAATGTGTGATCATCTTAGATTTTTAATTTCTAAAAAAAGAGTAAAGAGTTATCCAATATTTACTCAAACAGCAACATTTTCATTCGTTGCTGGTAAACCAGGTGCTGATCAAAAAGAAGAAGAGGAAGAAGAGGTACAAGAAGGATTAGGTGATGAAATTGGTTCACAAGATGAAGATGAAGATGAAGATTATGAAGATGAAGATGAAGAAGAAGAAGAAGAAGAAGTTATAGTTAAACCACCAACTAAAAAACCAGCAAGTAAAAAAGTAGTTAAAACACCAATTAAAAAACCAGTTAAAAAGGTATTAAAGAAAACAGCAGCAACAACAACAAAGAAATCAACCATTACTAAATCTAAAAAATAAACAACTTTATGATCAACAATGTATACCCTTATTTAAAAAATTATTATTACTTTATCATTTATTATTTATTTATTATTACTATTTACTACTTGAAATTAACAGATTTATTTTTTTGATAAACAAATCATTTCTAATTCAGCTTCAGATTGTTTACCAGCAAGAATATTTGGATATTTTTCTAAATTTGCAGTATTATCAAAAGGTGGGAGAAGAGTTAAATATTTGTCAGATGCAACATGACCAAATAAGGTTGAAGAAATTCTCCAAAGACATTTATCGTCAGCTTTTGATTTTTCCATAACTTTCAAAGTATCTTCAGTTACAACGACTTCATGGAAACCTGCTAAAATATCACCACCAGTAATCCATTCTAATTGTTTACCAGCTTGTAATAATAAACAACCATTTGGAACTTTAACTGGAACACGAGTACCATCACGTAACCAAATGTATAAACCTGGATAACGTGATTTACCGTGAATTGTTAATAAATTGAAATCATAATGGAAACCAGCGAAAATTTGATCCAAATTACCAAATCTTTTTAAATCTGAACCAGTTGGTGCTAATAAATGTGGACCATTTTTCATTAATTTAGTGATAGTATCAATTGGTAAACCATAACCAGTTGCAACCATTTCAGCAACAGTTTCAATTGAAGATAACATTAATTCACCCCAACGATTCATAACTGATTCCCAATCTGGGAATGCTTTTGGAATAACTGGTGGACAATTTAATTCTGGGAATTTAGTATCAACTGGACGATCACCAATTCTCCAAAAGAATCTCCATTTTGGATCAGCTCCTTTTGGTGCGTGTGCTGCATATTGTGGTAATAATTTCTTAATTACTTCAGTATGATCTCTTGGTTCTTCTGTAAATTCTGGTGTTGCTCCTAATTGATAGCTCCATTCTGGATGAACATCTTTCATTAATTCTTCTTGTGGTTGTTCATAGTATTGTTCCATCATATCTAAAAATTTTGAATTATCTTCTTCATTAACTTTTGGATGTTTAATTACTAAACATGATGTTTCTTGTAATGTTTTTACTAAATTTTTACAATCTTCTAATGATTCTGCTGATGTTGGATCTGCTAAAAATCTTGAAACATCAATTACTATTGGTCCAGTTTCCATTGTTTTTATAAATATGTGATGGTTATTGAATTATAAA
>JACAFY010012327.1:0-23868 GCA_015252635.1 Dictyostelium capitatum
ATGTATAAAGATTTTTTTTGTATAACCTCTATATTATAATAATAATTTTCCACTTTATTTTTTAATTTTTTTTTCTTTATAATTTTATATATATACATATTATTTTTAATAGTAATAATAAAACAAAGTAATAATAAAAATGAAATTTAATAATATCAATAATTTAATTATTTATTTAATTTTTGTATATTTAATTTTTATAACACCAATAAAAGCACTTGATAAATATTTTAATAAAGCATTTGGTGATTTTAATGTTGCATTAAATTGGAATCCGATTGGTGTTCCATCAATTAATGATAATGCAGTTATTAAAGGTAATCAAAATGTATTGGTACAACAAACTATGGCAATTGCAAATAGTATAATTGTTGGTTATAATAGTTCTGGTGCTTATCTTAATGCAACCTTTGGAGTTCAAACACCAAAAATAGAAATTTGGCCAGGTAATACTGCACTTTTTAAAATTTCAGGAAATCCATATAATAATTTCAATTACGCAATTGATGTTACTGATATAATTACATTTGGTGTATTAAGAAGTGTTGGTAATTTTATAACTACTGGTACTTTAATTGATATGTATTATGGCGCTTCTGGTTGGGTAATGCAAGATGGTGTTGTTGATGCATTTGCAATTACAACTGATGGTTCACAAATAATTGCATCAAAAGTTGATGCAACTTTTGAAACCATTGTATTACAATCATCATTATGTTTTATTGATCAATCAAATTTCACTCTATCATCTCAAAAATATAAGTTCCCTATTTCATTAGGATCTATTGTAAATATTACAAATTCAAACTTTATATCAAATAATTCAGTTAGTGTTCAAGTAAGTTGTTGTTTTTATTGTTGAATTTTAATTTTATCATCATTTACAATTTACTAATATTATTTTTAAAAAAGGATGTAAAAACCAAATTAATATTTTATAATTCAAATGTTCTTTTCCCTTTTGCAAATAAAACACAATTAAGTAAAGTAATTGATAGTGAATTTATTATACATAACAGTAATTTATATTCACATCAAGAAATGTATAATGGAGGTCTACTCGGCACTCATTTATTTGGTGTATTTGATCAATCAAATGCAACAATATATCCTGGTCTTAGTTTTTACGAAAATTCATCATTTATTCTTGAAAATTCATGGTTTACAAGTTATAATTTCATGACGTTGAATGATAATAGTAATGCATTGATAACGGATTCAGAGATTTATGTTTATGGTGATTTGTTTTTACTAAATTCAACAAATTTCATTGTTGATGCTTCAAATTTTTATAGTGATGGTGATAATCGTTCAGATAATTATACAACGACATTTTTAACTTTAATGGATGAAAGTAAAATTAAATTTGAAAGAGGTAGTTTTGGTTATTTCAATTCACATATAATTACATCTGGAAATTCATCAATGGAAATTTTACAATCAACATTATTAATTAGTGAACAAACTGTATTTAATGAAAATTCAAAAGTAGTAATGATTGATGGTTCAATTACAGTTGAAGATATTTTATTTATGTTGAATACATCAAGTTTCTATGTTGAACATTCGACAATTAAAATTTCAAATGCAACTACATTCACTGGAGAATCAATATACAATATAAATAATTCAACATTTAATATTATTGGTGAATATCAAGATCTTTCAACAACTAATAATTTTGTAATAAATACAAATATATCAGTTACAGGTTCATTTAAAAAATATGTATGTATATATTTGTTGATATTTAATTAATGGTTATATATATATTGATTTACTAATTTTATTAACTTTATAGATTGGAAAATTAATTATTGAAGATTCAAATGTTTCTGTTGGTGGTGAATTTAAAAATATGGGACGTATAATATCAGTTAATACAGATTATATAATTAATGGTACTTTTAGAAATTATAAAGATACTTCATCATTTTATATTGAAACTGGTAGTGTTACTATATTAGAAGGTCAACTATTAGTTGAATCAAATTCAAATGTTACAGCTATTAATTCATCAATTATAATTATGAAAGGTTTCTTAACCATGGGTGAAAATTCATCATTGGAATTAATAAATACAAGATTATATAATAGTTTGGGTCAGGTTGAAACATTGGGTGATATTATAGTTAATAAAGGTGGTAGTTTAAAAAATGATGCATATTTCAAATTAAGATCAAATGTAATTCCAGTTAATAATGGAGGTAATGAAATATTTACAAATGAAGGTACTATTGATATTCATGGTGGTGTTAATGGTGTATTAATTGATATTCCATTAAGAAATCAAAATGGTAAATTATCATTATCTAATAAAACTGAAATTGTATCATTACTATCAATAGGTGGTATTATTAGTTTGGAACATAATGCAATTATAGCATCACGTGTTAATGTTGTATTATCAAATAGTACAGTATATGGCAGTGGTATAATTGATGCAACAGTTTCATCCGAATCTGGTATAATCGGTAATTCAACAATATCAACATTGAATATTAATGGTGAATTCAATTCAAATGGTGATGAATTTACATTTACAATTGATAGTAATTCAACTGGCACAATTATTAATATTGGTAAAAATGCAACAATTAATAATTCAACAGTTGTAATTAGAATCAATGTTAATATATTGACTGATAAAACAAATGTTAATTCCACTATACTAAATTCAACTATTATAAATTATGATAGTTTATCAGGTAATGGGTTTAATAAAATCATATTTAAAACATATAATCCCGAAACAAAAGAAGAGAAACCTTTGGATGAATGTTATTCATCAAACACTATTAATACAGGTAAAAGCTTTGGTTTATTGGTTTCAAATTCATGTAATATAGATGGTGATGATAATGCTCCATATAAATCATTATCAACTGGTGCAATCATTGGCATAACAGTAGGATCTGTTGCTTTTATTGCTGCTGTTAGTGCTTTTATTTTCTATAAAAAACGTGTCCCAATTAAACAAACAATGAAATACAGGTTATCCCAACTTAAATTACATAATGAACAAACAACCACAACTCTACAATAAAAAAAAAATATTTTGTCAATCATAGATTTTTTTCTTTATTTCCCTTTCTTCCCATTTAGTTTATATGTTGTTCATCATTGGTATAGCAGTATATATAAAGTTTGTAGATTCCATTGATTTACGATAGTATACTTTTATTTTTAGCAGATTGTAGCACTGTTGTGTTTAATTCTTGTAAAAATAACAAAATAATTCAACCAAAAAAATAGTTAATCTCAAAAAAATTAAAAATTAACCGCATAAAAATTTAATATAAAAAATTAAACTCTTTCATTCATTTTTTTTTTTTTAATAACCTCTCTCAAATTTTTATACTACTCTTTATTTAATATTAAACTCATTCATTTTTTAATCATTATCAACAACAACAACAACAACAACATATAAAAAAAAAATGGCAAACCACAACAATAATACAACAGAACTTTTTATCACAATTGAAAACCCAGATAATAGAAAAAGATTCACAGTAGTTTTTGAGGTAAATAATTCCCACTCAAAAACGTATATACAATGACATAGGGCGTGATATTAATAAATTTAAAAATTATTTAGAAAGGGGATGAAGTTGAAAGAAATGTTATAATGGTACCAACCAATTTAACATTTTCAGGATTTTTAGGGTTATTAATTAACAAATTTAAATTGGAATCAACACAAAGACCATTTTTAAGAGTTAAAACCAATGATGGTAAAAGAATTAAAAATTTAACACATACATACAACAATCAAATAATTCATTTTACAATTAGTGAAATTGCAGATGAAGATCCAGAAGATCAAGAACAACAACAAATTTTAACAAAATCACAAGAATATGAAAAGGAAATTCAAGCAAAGTTGGCAAATATCAAAATACCTGAAAAAGAATACCTTTTATTATATAATGATCCATCTGAAAATAAAAATCAATTTTATCAATCAATTATCAATGTATTATTAGCAAAATATCAAAAGAATAAAGTTGTAGTTGGTGAATCATATCCATACCGTTGTAAAGTATTGATATCAGATCAAGATAAAAATGCAAGAGTTTGGGTATACTTTATTCAAAAATTAACATCAGATCCAACATCATCATTAGAATATACATTCAATGTAATTATACAAACAAATAAAATTGATAAAGATGGTGTAGTTGGTAAAAGAGATCATATATTGGCATTAATTAATTCATTATATGTTCAAGATAAATATGATATCTTAAAGATTGTATCATCCGTTGAAAAATATTACTCGATCAATTTCTTTACATCACCAGCTTCATTCATTCCAAAGGGTACAGTTGATTTATTTATTGGTAAAACAAAATTAAACACTGAATCACAAAACACATTATTGGATAAAATCTATGGTGAAATTGATAATGTATCAGAATATTTCAATATTACTAGTTCATTATCAAGAAAATTATTATTTCATAATAGTTGGATACCAAAAAATGTAATTGGTAAACCTCAACATAAAGATCAAAATCATCAAATCATTTGTGGTTTTGGTTATCCACATAAAGTAAAAGACATTTCATTGTTCAAATTTAATTCAATTGTAAATAGTAGTGGTAGTGATTTAAATGTTGAAGATGAAGAATGTTCAATTTGTTATTGTGAATATACCAAATGTGAAATGATTGAATTAGTATGTGGTCATAAATTTTGTAATACATGTATGAAACATTATTTCAAATCATCAATTGATGATGGTAATGGTGGTAATATTGCAATTGTATGTCCAAGTATTGGTTGTTTAAATAAATGTGTTGATGAAACTACAATTGAATCTACAATGTTGGATGAACCAAAAAAAGTAATTGATTCATTGGAATTATTGGTACAAGATTATTTATATACTTCATTAAATAATTATATGTGTCCAAAGAAAGATTGTGGTCGTTTAATACTTGGTTTAAAGAATACAAACAAATATATACCATATGTAACATGTTGTGATCATACATTCTGTCTCTTTTGTAAAAAGGAAGGTTTACATTGGCCAATGTCATGTCAATCACCAGCATATAAAGATGGTGATATTTACAGTTACAAATGGATCATTCAAAATACAACAATATGTTCACGTTGTAAACATGCAGTATTTAAAGATCAAGGTTGTAATCATATTACATGTACCAGATGTCGTCACCAGTTTTGTTACTCATGTGGTGGGGATTATTTAAGTATGTATACATATAAAACACACAACAACATCATCTCAATAATATATATATACTTACTTTTAATTATTTTAATATTTAGCTCATGGTATATGTTCAGGTAACAAAGAAAAGAAATACAAATTATTCTTTAATACTCTCAACAATGGTACCAATTTTGATATTGGATTCCTTCAAGAATTCTTTCAAAAAGGATCATTTGAATCAAATGATCACATTATCAAACATATTTATCAATCATTTGTATCATTAATTACCGAACAACATTTTGTAAATAAGAAACATTTACAATTACTTCAAAGTGCTGTATTCTTTTTACATTCACATACAAATGCAAAATATAAATCATTTGAAGAAGCAACTACATTATCTTCATGTCAATTGGCAATTAAAAAATTATTACGTCCAGATATCACTGGAACCAAAGCACAATTGTTAATGTACGGTGGTAAAGTTGAACCACCAATGAGTACATTATCAGTTAATGTATGTGAAAATGGTATCAAGAAATCATTGGCTAAAATATTTGTAAATACTCAATTCCATGAATTTAAAAAAGAAATTGTTACTCAATTAAACAAATTGATTCCAGAAGATCAAGTTGAATATGATGTAAAGAAAATTAGAATTTTCAATCTTTATGGAGGTCAAATTAAAAGTTCGCAAGAAATATTAAGTGGCGAACCAATTTTCATTTCAAAATCAATTCATGAACAATGGATTGAACCACAAATTCCAACTTTAACACCAGAAGAAATTGAAATGGCTAAAAAACAAATTGAATTGGAAAACCAACAAGATGTTGTCCTTTCATTTGATAAAGGTGATAAGGTATTCACTGCATTAAAACCAAAAGAAAAGAGAAAGAATGATAAATTGAAACTAATTGAAAAATCAAAACAACAACAACAATTAAAAGAGAAATTAATTCAAGATGTAAATAACAATGGTGGTTCATCAATTGATGAAGCTTCATTAATTGAACAATATTATTATTATAGAAATCAATTAAGTTCAGATGATGATGATGATGAAAGTTATCATGATGAAGCTGATGGTGAATTTGAAGAATATAATGAAGATGATTTTAAAGATGATGTAGAATCAACTATTACAACCACCACAACAGAAATTCCAACAAAAGAAGAAGTTACTTCAGTTGGACAACAACAATCAAATTTATCATTTGAAGGTGAAGAAGAATTTGTAAATATTGATTCAAATTCAAGTTCATCAGAATTTGAAGATGGTGATGATGAATTATTACAATTAAAACAAATTCAATTGGAACAAGATAAATTATTATCAGAAGAAGCAGCAAAAGAAAAAGCAGCAATTGAAAAAGAACAAAAACAAATTGAAATCATTTTCAAAATTTTAGAAATTTATCAAGATGAAAAGATTGGATTGGATTTTGATAAAGTATTTTCAGTTTGTTCAAATGCTCGTTCATTATCACATGCAACTAAAATGATGACCGCTTACCTTGATGAAACTTATTATTCTCAACAATATGGTATTTCTCAAACTTATGTTTTAATTAAAGAGAAACTTACATTTTTATTTCCAAAATTGTCATTAACAGTTATTGATAGATCAATCAAAGAATCTAAATATGATTTTGAAAAATCAAAGGCATGGATTTATAATAAATATTCAAGACAACAAAAAAAGAAATTCCAAAGATTATCAAAAGTTAATAATATCAATAATACAACCACTACTGTTGCTCCATCAGGTACTATTACCAACAATACTTCTAGAAGAATTAATACAAGTGAACAATTTGAAATTGACTCTGATGAAGAAGATCAAGATGTTGATACAATTGAAGATTCAATTCATAATACTTTACATGATAAATATAAAAAAAAACAATATTAAACAACAACTATTTGTAATATAATAATAAAAATATAGTAATAAAATTTATATTGTTTTTGCAATTATATAATTATCATGTGATAAAATTAATAGTTAATTAATAGCGAGATACAAATTTATTTAAATATCTTTTGTTTCTACATCACCAATTTCATAATTATCACTATGATTCGTAAGTTGGATATTTTCTTGAAGTTTTACATATGTATTACTTTGAATTTGTTGTTGTTTTCTTTTATTTATAATTGATATTATAAAAATGGTTCCTCCAAAAGCCACAATAACAAAAACAAAACTAGATACAGTTATAATACCAATTTCTTTCCAACCCTTTGTTAAATCAATATCATAATATGTACCAGTTTCAATATTCCAATTTAAAGAATTATTATATGATGATGTATAATTGAATTCACAATTTGAACATAATTTATATTGAGAATGGTCACTTGGAATATTCGAATCTGTTATTTCTATAGTTGAATATTTACCAATTATTAATCTGTCTGAATTGACTGTTGAATCCGTAAGCATAACATAACTACCTGAACAAGAAAATGCTGTATTTTGTGTATTACCAATTATATTTGATCCTTTTAATTCAAACGTTGTGTATAATGTTTTAATAATTGAATTTGATTTTAATTCATTTTCCAATTGACTATAAAAATTTGTTTTTTTTATTTCTGATCTATATGTAATTTTCCAATTTCCAGGGTAACTAACAATATTAATTAGACTATCTTCTCCATCAATTGAACTTCCAACTGAATTATTATTGAATTTAGAATCTTCAATTTGTAAAATAACATACATATTTCCTAAATTTTTATTTTGTTGTAATTGATCGGTATCAAATGAAATTAATCTACCATACCCACAGTTAAATGTTGATTGGAAAACAATGAAATATGAATTTGAAACTGATATGAAACCATCAGATTCTTTCAATTTATTACCATTACCTGAATTTGTAATGGTTGAATTTTGAACCACATTATTAAAAAATGTTGTTTTGATATATTTATTTCCAACATCATCAATTTTACCAATATTACTTGATATAAATACACCACTATCAGATGAACATTCTTTAAATGTATTACCATTAAAATCAGATGCTACATTTTGTAATTCAATTGGATATTTGGTTTTTGATGACCCAAC
Organism: Dictyostelium capitatum; assembly: GCA_015252635.1. Taxonomy (NCBI): domain Eukaryota; phylum Evosea; class Eumycetozoa; order Dictyosteliales; family Dictyosteliaceae; genus Dictyostelium; species Dictyostelium capitatum. The sequence continues at coordinate 8,271 of JACAFY010012327.1, forward strand.
AGAGATTACAATATTCTGTTCAAATGTAAATTTTTGACCTAGGGAATTACTATTACCATTAATTGATAATATTTGCCTATCTATAAAACGGAAATCACAATTTGTAACTAAAATATCAAAATTAGATATACTGTTGGTATTGAAAGAGATAATTGGGTTTTCACTTGTATCATCCCAATTTCTAAAATTAAAATTTTTAATATTTAATTCAATATATTGACCATTTGTAACAATCAATTGATTTGAAATGAATGAACCACTTGTATACTGTGTACCATCTATTACAGTCATGTTACCACTGGTAGCACCAATTAATTCAATGGACGAAAAGGTTGAAAGAAAATCTTCACTTAGAAACAAACTATTTCCTTGACTTGCAAAAAAAACTCCAGAATTTAATGTAATTGAAAGATAATTATCTGTTTTTGAGTGTATTTTATTTAAAATACTATTTTTTGCTTCATCTATTGATTTACAAGGTGGTGGTATATTTTCACCATCATTATAACAACACCCACTTAAATTATCTTGATTGTATTGTTGATTTGAATTAACATCAACTACACAACGCAGTGATTCTACATATTTAACAAAAAACAAACTACAAATTACTATAATAATAACAAAAACATTATTATTGTTTATCATTTTTGTCACGAAAAAAAAGATTTATAAAAATGATCGCAAAAAAAAAAAAAACAAAAAATTTAAAAAAAAAAAATTTATTTTATTTTTGCAATTTTTTTAAATTTATGAGAAATAATCAAAATTGGTTGAGCTATCTATATCAAAAATATCTTCTTTTTCTTCTGTTGTTGTTGTTGTTGTTGTTGTTGTTGTTGTTGTTGTGGCATTAGTGGTTGTGTTTCCTGTTTGTTGATAATGATCTTGTGATGGTTTTGCTTTTTTTGGAGTTTCAAATTTTGTTTCAAGTTGTTGTTTAAATAAATCAATTTCTTCTTTTTCAATTTGATTTGTAGCCTCCATTGCTAAAAACAATTCTTGCTCCTCTGTTAAATTAAATTGACCATTCTTTTCTTCTTCTCTTACGAGATCAAGTTGTTTTTGAATTAATTGATCTCTTCTTTGTTTTTGAATTTCAATTTCTCTTTCAGATTCAATATCAATTTGTTTTTTGATATTGATTTCATCTTCTTCAAAACTACCATGATTTGTAACACTACCACCAATATCACCACCATCACCATCACCATCACCATCACCATTATTATTATTATTTACAAGTTCAAGTTCAAGTTGTTTTTGAATTGCTTCGATTCTTTTTTTTCTATTTTCTTTTTCTTCTTCAGTGTCTATAGATGGTTTTTGGATTACTAAATCTTCTTGTTCTTCATTGTTTTTATCACTTTCTACTTTTTCTTCTTCTTCTTCTTCTTCTTCATCTTCTTTATCACCTTTTGGAGCCTCTTCATCACTTTTATTTTCATTTTCTGAATCAAATAGCATTTGGTCAATTTCGTCTTGTTTTAATTCTTCATCAATTTTTTCTTGTGGTGGTTGTTTTTCAATATCAGCTTCTTCTTGAATGATTGCTCCTACAACATTCTCTTCTACCTCCATGAAATCATCTTTTAAAAATTGATCTTCATTATCCAATTCATTTTGATTTTTTAATTCAGTTTCAAGCTCTGTTTCTTGTTGTTCCTTTTCTATTAAAATATTTTGTTCAATTTCTTCTTGTACCTTTTGTTGTAATTTTATTTTAATTTCTTCTTCAATTTCTTCGATTTGAATATCAATATCCCCTTCAACTCCCTCAAGTTTATCTTTTTTCTCTTGTTTTTGTTCTTCTTCTTTTTGTTGCTCTTCTTCTTGTTGCTCTTCTTCTTGTTGCTCTTCTTCTTGTTCATGTTGTTGCTCTTGTACATCTTCCTCTTGTTGGTTTATTTTAATTTCTTTCTCAATGTCCTCTTGTTCATCTTCTTGTTCTGGTTGTTTTTGCTCTTCTTCTTCCTCATTGATATTACTTTCAAATTCATTTTCTAATTCTTTATTTCTTTTGAGATCAAATTCCATTTCTTCGTTTAAAAGTTCTCTTTCTCTTTCTTTTTCAATTTCCATTTGAAGTTTTTGTTGTTCAAATTCTTTTTGTTGTAATTCAAATTCCATTTGTTGTTGTTCACATTGACTTTGTAATTCAACCAACTTTTCAGAATATTTTTTCAAATGAGCAAGTAATTCATTTTCTTTGAGTCGAGCAATTTCAATTTGTTGAAGTATTTCTTGCAGTTCTGATTGTTTAAGTTCACATTGTTCTTGTGTTTTTTTTTCTTGTCTATATTTATCTTGAATTTGTTTTTCTATATCTTTTAATTCGTTTTGATCAAATTTAATTTTATTTCGTGTTTCTATATATTGAATTTCTTGATCTCTGTTAATTTCTGCTTGTTCTTGAATTTTAATTTTTAATTTTGATAACAGTTCTTTTGCTTCCTTTAATTTTTGATCTTGGTTTTCTTTTTCTTTTTCTTTTCTTTCTTCCTCCGTATGATCATGTTCACTATTCTCTTTTTGCTTTTTTGCTTTTCTTTTATCTTCTTCTTCTTCTTCTTTTTGTTCTTTTTGTTCTTTTTGTTCTTTTTGTTCTTTTTCTTTTAATTTTTCATCTGCCAATGTTTTAGTTTGTTGTTCTTGTTGTTCTTTTTGTGCTTGTGTTTGTTGTTCTTGTTCTTGTTGGTGTGCTTGTTGTTGTTGTTGTTGTTGAACTTGTTGTTGTGGTAGTAGTTGCGCTTGTTGTTGAACTTTAGTTTCTTTTTCATCATCAACATCAATTACTTCAACTCTTTTAATGTCTAAGAATGGTGTGAATAATTTTGAAAGAAAGTGAGCCTTTAATGTATCTCTATTTGATTTTAATTTACTCAAGAAGTTGTAAATGAATTGATTGTCTTCTGATAATTTATTATGTAATTTAAAAGTGTATCTAACATCTGAACTATCACTACCAAATCTAATTCTATCATTATGTTTCAATTTTAATTTACCAGTTGGAATCCTTAACCCATTTACCCATGTACCATTCTTTGTATTTAAATCTTCGATATAATACTCTCTTTCAACGGTTGGTCTTTCATCTGCTTGTTCTAATTTTCTTTTTTTACCATGTTCTTTTGGAGTAACTGGTGTTGGATCAACAACTGTTATAACTGAATGATTTCTTGAAATATTATTAATCTTTTTATTTGAAGATTCTAAAACTCTGTAGAAAAGGGAAAACATGAATGTTGTTAATATATATATATATATAATTTATACAACATATTTAAATATGACTTTTTAATACCTACAATGTATTGCCTGTTTCTCTTCCAATAGTAATTTTATTACCAGTTAATTCAATAAAAGGTTCAAACTCTTTTGGTAATGCTGGTAAATATGAATATACAAAAAATGCCATTATTAATATTTATCTATTTATCTTTAAAATCAACAAGATGTCATTCTATGATAATTAATTTAAAAAAAAAATGAAAAAAAAAAAAAATTAAAAAAAAAATTAAAAAAAAAATGAGCGGAAAACCATTGTGTATTATCATCGTGAAATTTTTGTTACTGTGAATTTGGTTTGTTATAATGATGATTTTATTTTTAAATGAAAATTAATTGAACAAAACATTCTCCAGAGAACTTTCAAAAAAAAAAAAAAAGAGAAAGAGAATGGATGTCTGACAGCAAGAGGGGAAAAAGGTGGAATTCAAAATTACCCTCGAGGAAAGAAATGATACATCAAATTGTTCGGCGTTTAAGTTTTATCATTTTCGTTCAAAGTTATATATTTATGGTCTATTTTCAAAAAGAATTTATATGTTTATTAGCCTTTGTAATTTTTAAAAAAAATTGTTAAAAATTATTTAGATGACCACTTCCAAATATACTTTTGGTATGATTTGGTATAGATTCCAATTTTGTATACACTTATATGTTCAATTTTGGTATTTCTAAATTTAAATATGGTTTTGTTGCTGTATTGTTTAAATAAACAAAAAAATATACAAAAAAAAAAATCAAAACCATTTTCACCATTTTTTCCATTTTTTTTTTTGATTTTAACAAATATTATGGTTTTTTAAAAAAAAATTTGGTTTTTTTTTTTTATTTATTTAATTATTATCCGTATTGATATGACAATGTTATCACTTTTAAAATTTATAACATCAATTATTGTTATTTATTTAGTTCATAATATTGTATGTATAAATAATATTATGACTCCCAATTATTTTATTTAAAATACATATTAATTTATTTTATACAGTATAAAAAATATAAAAGAATAAATGTACCTGTAGTGGTGAATACAAATTTAGTTAAAGAAGATATACCACCACCACCATCAACCAATAATGACAATCAATTATTTTTAAAAGTTTGGAGAAATAAATATTTAAATTCAATTATATGGAAATTCGTAAAGATAAACTGTTCAATATCATATGAAAATATTGGTTTAATATCAGCTGGATATAATGAAATATATGACACTAGATTATTTATTAAATTAAATGCATTTCAAGTATTAAAAGAAAAAGTATATAGAAATGAATATATCAATTTACCTATAAAATTAAAATCAAATTTCTTTTATTATACTAAAGAATTTGATCAAGAATTTTGGAAATTATTTATTAAAAATTATAAACCACAATTACAATATCAAAGAAAACTATTTCAATATATAATATGTGGTAATAATGTAAATGCATTACATGTATTTCTAAATGAACCTTTTTCAAAATGTAAAGATAAACTACCATTAAGAACAATTCAACAATTAGATAATGGATTAATTGAACTACCATTATACGAATTCCCTAGACATAAATCTCAATTATGTGATTTAGCTTTAAAAGTTGGTTATTTATCAATTTTAAAATGTTTATTTGAAAATAATGAAAAGTCAATTTCAATTGGTCAGTCATTATTTCAAAATATATTGAATATATCTGGTCGTACAGATAATCGTGTTATAGATAAAGAATTTAAAGCAAATAAACAAATTACTAAAATATTTAATTATTGTTTGGAAAATCATTTATTTAAATTTCAAGATTTTAGTGGTACAATTGTTAAAATAGATTACTTATTCGATGTATCACATTCAATTGAATCATTGGAATTTATATATACAATTAAAGAAAATGTAAAATTTGATAATTCAAGATCAATGAATCAATTTTTAATAATTGATTTATTTAAAAGATCATTTAGAGTGGTATTACTATATTTAAACTTTTACAATTATTTAAATAGTAAACTACATGACCAACGACCATTTATAGAATTAAAATATTCAGATTTTAATATTGATCAACCAGAATTATTAATTAAAGATTGTATCGATAAATCAATTTCAATTCCATTAATTCAGAAATATATTGAAATTGCTATTAAAGATTTCCCTTCAGATTCAAAAGTATCATGTATGGTATCCACTTATTTGGTATATTGTAATCAATTTAAACAAGCAATTGATTTATTAAATAGAAATAAATTAGATCATAAATCATTATTTGTATATGGATATAGATTTGGTGATATACAAGTAATAGGAAATGAAAATTGTTTTGATAATTTTAATTACGGTTTATTTTCAAATAATCAAAATGCAACCATTCAACAAAAGATTGAATTTATAAATCATTTATTATTACATTACTCAAGATTGCATATACCGAATGATGTATGGTTTTCATTATATGAAACATTGTTGTTAACAAATCAAATAGAATTAATTCAACATCTTTTAATCAATGATGATTTTTTTACCAATTCAAATAATACGCCAATTTATAAAAAAATTGCAAATAATAAATTGGTATTGGTTAAAGGTTTTGATTCATTTAAATTAATTTTCAAATATCTTGACAAATTTGCAACTACAATGTTACATTGTTTACTTAATCATTTATATGATATTCCAATTGAAGATTGTTTTATGGTAATTGATTGGTTAATTCAACAAAAGAATGAAGAAACTGGTGAATATTATATAAATAGAAGAGATCCTGAATATATTGATACATTACGTGTAGATATATACTCTGATAATATTACAAAGTTAAAATATTTAACGGAAAATGGTTTTGCATGTACATTTAAAGGAATTTATTTAAAAGTAATTACTCTCAAAAGATTCAATCAATTTAAATATCTATTTGAAAATAGAAAAGAAACAATGGACCATCCATCATCAGGTGAACTTTTAAATGATTGGTTTCAAGTTATTTCATATTTAGAACAAACTTTTGGTAACAATAGTGTTAAAGAATATTCCAAAAGGTTTCCATCGTCAAGTTACCCAATTGTTACACCTCAAAAGTTATTTGAATATTACATAGTATCAAAACAAAAACATAAATTTATACAACACTTAGATTCAAGCTTATTTCAATTAATGTCAAATGATAGTGGTAATGGAAATATTGAAGATGATAGTGAAGATACTGAAATCTATTCAAAATGGGAGCATGTATGTGGATTAATTAAACTTGCATCAATTGAATTTGTTGATGATATAATTACAGTACTTTTAAATCATCTTTCATTTGATGATGATAATAACATTTTAAAATTATCAAAATTCATTAATCCATTATTTTCAAGTTTGTTAAATGATTTAAATTTACCTGCTATTAAGTTCATTTTCAATAAATGGCCAATTATAATCAAACCAGAATACAATAAAACATTTGACCATTCATCATTCAAAATTTATGCAACAAAGAACTATTCAATTGAATTATTCAATTATTTTACAAGTATTGGATTACCACCAACTGAAATTCAAGAAGATAAACCAATGGAACTCACTACTGGCTTTAAAGGATTATTCTTTTTCTTTTATTGTTTTCCAAATTTCAAATTTTCAATTCCAATTAATGAAGAAAAAAATAGTTTAGAAATATGGAAAATTAATTGGTTTTTCAATTTTTATTTAAAAAATCCAAATTCCATTGATGAAAATAGTAGTAGTGATAGTGATAGTGATAGTAGTAGTAAAAGTGGTAATGGTAATGGTGATTAATTAAATTAACAAATAAAGTAAAAAAAAAAAAAAAGTAAGGATCATAATTTTGTGTAAAATTAATAACTGTAATAACAGGTTACTAAAGATACCAATGATGGTAATGATTATTAAATAAATATAAACATATGAAATATCATTAAAATTATTGTATTTTTTATTATATTATTTTTTTTTTATCGATATTTTTAATTTTTTTTTTCTTCTTCTTCTTCTTGTTGTTCTACTTGATCATCCTCTTTTACTGTGTTAAATCTCTCTCCACGGGTACTGAATGCGGACATGTAACCTGTCTCATGATCTTTATATTTGTCTGCTAACTTTAATGGTACTCTTGCTCTCTTTGGGACAAAATCAAATTTATGTGGTTTTAATAAAAATCTTAAACCAACACGATCATAGTAAACATTATGTGCAACACCACCTAAACTTTCAATTTTTTCTCTTGATGCATTTGAAAAATCTGATAATTCGATATTAATTTTATGTTTAAAGTTTTCTTTACCCTGTATATATATATATATATTTATATTGATATGTTGATATTATCATTAATTGGTATTATTAGTTATATGTTTCTTGTTGTCTTGTATACATTGTAATATATATATATTATATTATATGATAATATGCAAAAGTGTGATCATACATCTGATAAAAGTTTAATTCCATTTTTAATTACACCAGTACAATTTAAATCGAATAAATGTTTCATTGTAATTGTCTCATTTGTATTGAGTTTACCTTCTCTAATTAATCTATCTAAAAGACTGAAATTGATTGGATTTAAAACTCTTTCATGTACTGCATTTGAAAAACCATATTTTCTCATTTTTTTAAATAATGGTGTTTGACCACCTTCAAATCCTCTTGGAATATCTATAATTATTGTTGAGAATTAGTGATCAAGTTTGATTATCCAACTACTCTAATATTATTATTTATTTGATTACTTACTATGACCTGCTCTTGCTTTTTGACCATTATGACCTCTACCTGATGTTTTACCTTTACCTGAACCAATACCTCTACCAACTCTAATTTTCTATATGTTATTATCATTATTATTAGTATATGCAAATATATGTGACCAATTACACTAACAACACCTAATAACCATTATTTATCAATAATGTTATTGATTTAATATTCAAAACATACTCTTGTTACAGCACCTGGATTATCTCTTAAATTATTTAATGAAACTTGATTTGGAGTGGTTGAAATGATTGTTCTGATATTTTTATTATTGAATGATGTAATGTTATTGTTTATAGTAATTTTACTAAAACTTTTACAAATATTTGCTAAACTAAACATTTTGTTGTGGTTTTGATAAAAATAGATCTGATCTGTTTTAAATTTAAATCCAACACACTATATATTACAAAACAAAACAAATGAAAAATTTATATGATTTACAAAAAAAAAAATAAAAATTAAAAAAAAAAAAAAAAAAAAAAAAAAAAAAAAAAAATATTTATAGATAATATTTTTAATTATTATTATATTATAATACATAATTCATTATATTTATATGTCATATAAATTATAAAAGTAATAAACAAATAAAATATATTTAATTAAAATTATTTTTTTTAAATTTTTTTATTTTATTATTTTTTTGTATTGTTAATTTATTGTTCTCTTAACCATATCATTTGGAGATCCAGTTTTTAAGGCTTCAATTATAACAGCCATTGGATCATCAGAATTACTAATTTTAAGACCAAAACCTTTTTGAGATAATCTTTTTGAGGGTGATTTTTTAAATGCAGTGATAATTGTTGAAAATAGAGTGAAAAACTTTTCGCAAGTGAATTTTTGAGTATTCCATTCAGGAGATGAAATGGAAAGACTACTTGAAAGTGGAACATTGGACTTAGATTGTGGTGGTGGTGAAGAAGGATGAATGAAATGATTTGAATTCAAACCAGATTGTTGATGTTGTTGATATTGTTGTTGTTGATATTGTGATAACGTTTGATTTGTTGGATTAAAGTAATCCATTGTTTCAAATAATAATTTTTCAGTATCTAGGAATCTAGTTGATAATGATTTAATTACAGTTTGTGAAGCTTGAATGAATTTAGGTACAATTTCAATGAATGGATCATCCTTATCAGTAGCAGATTTAATTTCTTCAGCCAATGAAACAATATCATTATATTCAAATGTTAATTTTGCAACGTTTGTACCAATTTCAATGAAATTAACAAGTGAAGCATTTGAAACATGTGCCAATTCCAAATGAATATTATTATTATTATTTTTCATTGGTGATTGTTGATAAAGTGTTTTAATTGCAAAATCCAATAATGAACCACTATTGCTATTATCTTTAATTTCAATCATTTTTGAAACTGATTCCAAATTAAAACCATCACATTGGCCTCTATAATGATGACCACCATTTAAATAGTTACCCAATTGTAATAACAATGAAAATAAACAATTTATAGTTATTGAGGTACGTAATTCTTTACATGCCAATGAAACAGTATCAATTGATTCAATTATTGATTTAACTTGATCATCAAATTTCATCATAAATTCCCAACAACGTAATCTTTGTTTAATTGATGGGAAACCATTAATCATTAAACACCATCTTTCAGGTTTATCCAATATAACTTCATTTGAATGTAATTCGTGAATGGATGCTAATTCTTCATTGGTTGGAAAATTTAAAATTATACTTGAAATACCTTCCAATGATAATTTATTTGAATCTAAATTTCTAATTGCTCTAATTAGAATATCATCACTTGGTAATTTCCCACACATTACAATGATTGCATTTGATCTTTTTTGTGATAACACTGAAATAACCTTTTGAATTGGTTTGGATTTAATTGATTGTTGTTGATTAGCCCCGTTTACTAATCCACTTAAATTACCACTACTAACAACTGGTGATCCACTAAATGATACAATTCTTTCAGTATACAATGAAAATAAATCTACAAATAATTCTTCTTCAAATGTAACTTCTGGTAAAAATGAACTCCATATTGTTTTCTTTTCAGTGAATTGTGAATTTAATACTCTTGTCCAATGAAGTGGTTTCATTCTTTTTGCTGGTGTAATTGGTGTTTTAGTTGGATAAATTGGTTTATTATTAATTACAGTATTATTATTATTATTGTTATTGTTATTTGTTTTTGATACTGTAAATTCTTCAATTAAATTATTTGTACCATTATTATGTGTGGTTGATGAAATTTCATTAATTTCATTTGAAACTGATTTATCACTTGTTATTGGTGATAAATTTAAATCTTTAATATTATTACTATTGTTGTGGTTATTATTTGCTAAATGATTTGAAATTGTAATTGGTGATAATAAACAAGATAAATTTGATTTTGGTGTTGTTGATTTACTTCCACTACCATTTGATTGATCTTTTTGTTGTTGTAATAAAGAAGGTGGAGTTTGTTGTGATTGTTGTGGTGGTGTTGAAGAATTATTATTTGTAGTTGTTGTATTATTTGGTACTTGTAATGTTGTTTGTGATGGTTGATTTGGAGTATTTGTTGCAGAAGTATTATTACTATTATCATTATCATTTGCAGAATCATATGTATCTTCCAATGTTGAAGAATCAAATAAATCTGAAGTATTTGGAAATCTAAAATAGATTGATTTTCTAAAAGCACTTGAAAATTTATCAGCTCTTTTTAAAAATTGTAAATTTGTAGGCGAATCACCAATCATTTCCATTTTTCTAGTTGAATATTCATCATAACGTTCAGTTGGTGCTCTATAATTAATGTATGAACCATTTTCAATTGCAGATTTAATTGCATTTCTAAGGAATTTCAATTCACTAGTCAATAGGGAAATGAGTGGTTGTTGTTCTCTAAATTGAAGTAATTGTAATTCCAATTCTTGAGTTGATAATTGTCTAGTTAGAGTTCGCTTTCTTCCGGAACCATCAATACCAAAACCAGAAGTTGCTTGAAAACGTGCAATTTGAGTACGGAAATCAGAGTGAGTTACATGTTCTTGTGTTTTCAATATTTTTACAATACCCAATTGTTGCCAACGAGTTAATAGTTTTTCACTTTTTCTTGGGTTTGGAGCGTTATCCAATAGACAATTGAAAAGAGTGAGTGTATTTAATTGGGTTTCCATATCACCACTTGAAAGTAATGTAATTAAATTACTATAGGCAGGTGTATTACTTTCTGTAGCATGATTTTTAGCGGCACGATGAACCAATTGAAATCCATCAAAATTACAAACACAAAATAACAATTCAATTGCTTGACGACATACACTTGGCAATACACCAACTGAACAAACCAATGAATACAATTTATCAATTAATTGTGGTCTACTCATTACTTCTTCCAATCCACTATTATAACCCATAAAACAACGTAATGCAGTGAGTGCATATGATTGAGTGTTACCTCTACTCTTTATTATTACAGCTAACAATTGATTTATACCACCTTTTGCAATAAATTCTTCAACATATTCAACATCTTTCATTTGGTAACGTATATTAAATATTATATCTTTGATTGTTGGTGATGATGGATTATCTTTGGTTAAACATTCAACTACACGATCTGCAATTGCATGTGGTTTCATACGTAGAATAAAAAATGATTTCTCTGCTTCTACCAATTTCTCGGGTGTAAGAAATAAATCTTCAACATACATTGATGTATTTGGATTTTGTAATGCATAACATGATACTTTATCAACTGATATCTTAAAATGACTTAATAATACTTTAATATGATCTTTAACTGCTGTTTCTCCATCAAATATATGTGATACTGATGGATTACTTGATGATGGTGTTATTACATTTAAACTTGCTCCATTATTTGATGTTGATGTTGATGATCTATGTTCATTTCCATTTATTAATTCAACTTTAATTTTCATTTTTTTATTATTTGATCTCTATTATATATATATTTATTCTCTGTATTAAATTAACAAGGACCATATATTAATTATCCATTCATTTTATCCGTAATAACATTTGAAATTAATTTTAATAAACATACCCTTTTAATTTGTTCTTTTTTTCTAATGCTATTATAGATTTATATAAATGAATTATTATTATTATGGAGATTTTATTTTGATTATGTTAATATTATTTTTACTGATTACCAATTATATATTATTATTATTATTATTATTATTATTATTATTATTATTATTATTATTATTATTATGAGTGTGTTGTAGTTATGAGAAAAAAGTATTATTATTAAATTAATTATCAAAAATAAAGAAATAAATTTGTATTTTTTGAATTTTGTAATAATAAAAATAAAATTTAAAATAAATTAACTGTTATAAACAATTAAATTATAATAAAAATATTAATAATATGGTGGGGGATTAATTTATTTATTATTATTATTATTTTTGATATATATGATATATATTTATATAAATATGTTCATGTGATTTAAAATTAAAATTAAAAAAAAAAAAAAAAAATTGACATTATAACACACACCCACTTTTTTATGTGTGTGTGTGTAGAAAAAAAATCACCCCTCTGGTTCTATTTTTAGTGAGAAAAATAAATTTCTTCATATGACAGAGATAGTACCCCAAATTAATAAATATAGTGTGGTATGTATGAATGTAAATGAGTGTAAGTTAAAGTGAGCGAGAATGAATGGGTGTGTATGTAAAGGTGAATATTGTGAGGTGTGGTAGGTGTAATTTAAATATATTTTTTTGATATTTTTTAACATACATACCAAAACGAATTTTTAAAAAGAGATAAAGAAATATAAAGATCTATATATGCAATTGGTTGGATACTGAAATTTAACTTTTCTTTTATTTTGGTGATTATGGTTATTGTTATTGCTGTTGTTGTTGTTGCTTTTCTTTTAATTTTTGTTTTAATAATGCAATTTTCTTTTGTTTATTTATATGATCTAACCTATCCTGTTGTTCTTTTTTTTGAATATCTTTTTCAATGACAACTTTTTCTCTATTTTGTTTTGTTTGAGCTTCCTCTGCTTTCATTTCTTTTATTTTTTGTAATTTTTTTATTTGTTCTAAATTATCGTCATCACCATCATCATCATCTTCATTATTAATATTTGAAATATCATCCCAAAGCTTTCTTTTCTTTTCATTTCCTGTTTCTTGATTATTGATATTGTTATTATTGTTGCTATTTTGTTGCTGAAGATGAATTAGTCTAGAGCTATGTATATTGCCAACATTATTAAAATCAAAACCACTATCATCATCATCATTATTATTATTATTATTATTATTATAATTATTATTATAATTATTATTGGTATTGGTATTGGTATTGGTATTGGTAATTCTATTACTGTAAACTTCACCATCCCTGTTACGAAAATCTACTAATGGACTTTTATCATCATCATCATCATCATCATCATCATCATCATCACTACTATTAAAATGATGTGGATCTCTATTTACTATTTTAATGTTTAAAATTAGTATACACACGTATTATAATGCAATATTATTAATATAATACTTACATAACTTATTGTATAGTTTTGATTTCAATAATAATTGATTATAACTTTTGTCCAAAGATGATTCACCTTTTTCATCATTATTTAAATCTACATCTTTTTGATTTCTTTGTGATACACCTGCATTTGATTTACCACTGTGATCCTTATCATCTTTATCAATTAATCTCATTGATTTCACTGGTTTTGAATGAGTAATACCTTTGTCAATTTGCGATTTAATTTGTGCTTCTTCATTTGATACAACAGACTTTAATGTTAATATCTGATATGATATGAAATGTAATGATAGTAAAAAATATTAGAATAAATGTAATATTAATAATGTAAATTAATTTATAAAGATACAAACAGTTGACGTTGAAACACCTTCAATTTCAGTTTTCTTTTTCCACATTTTATTCACCTACTACAGTTGTGGATATTCTATTATCTGAATTAATTAATTATTTTTGTTTAACATAGTTGTTTAGGTTGCGCAAAAATTTTGAAATAATAAAAAAAAAAAAAAGAAAATTTTATCCAAACTTTTTTAATATGTTCCTTGGTCCATTGAAAATAATGGTTGAATTTAAATAAGGGTCTCCTTATTTGCATTTAAATGATTCTTTAACTGGATCTTTTCTGAAAATGAAAGTTTTGAATTATCTATAATTGCATCAACTTCTTTTTGATCCTCCATTGTTGAGAGGACATTATTAAAGATAAAAAGCTAAACTATTTTGGATTAACTATATGGTATCACCATTAAAAATTGAAGCAGGTGTATCAGATTATGGTAATAAATTTGTGAACCTGTTATCGTTGGTTTTACACATTCATACTACTATAACTCAATGCATAATGACAGTAATAAATTCACATAAAGATTTTTGTTGTGTTTATTTTTTTATTTGTTTTTTTGTTGAATACATATATTGTAATATAAGTTGTGAAACTATGATATCTCTAATCACACATATACACAACATATACAATTCTTCAAATTGTTGTTTTTACATAAAATCATCATCATCGAAATCATCATAATTGTCCATTTCGTTACCCAATTGGAATTTCTTTGGTGCAACTTTTGCTTTTGTTGTTGTTTTACCACCTTTACCAGATTTCTCTGTCTTTATCTTTTCATTTATAATGACTGTTAATGATTTTGAAATATCATTCATATCTGATGATGCTACATTTCCTAATGATTTCTTTAATAGTGATTTAAAGAATTCTTTATAATGAATTGATGACTAAAAATATAAACAAACGGACAATAGTATTAGTATGTGAGAATGTGTATCAATTGTGGGAACAATAGTATATTATATATTGTAATTTGTAGTAGTAACAAATATTATTACTATTATTATCAGTTAATTTTTACATACTTCATATTTAACTAAATAATCTGCAACGATTTGAGCATATTGTTCAAATTCTTTTTCAGATTTTGGGATGAAATTAGAGATTGGTTCAACACTTGTTGTTTCTTTAACTGAAAGACCAGCAAATAAAGTTTTACTATTTTCTAAATCTGATGCTTCTTGTAATTCTTTTCTTCTTTTTTCTTCTAAATAAATATCAAATTCACCAGATGGTTCTTTTGCTTCCTTTTCTTTTAATTCAATTGCTCTTTGTAATGCTTGTTTTTTAGTTAATTGTTTAACTACTGGTTTAGTTGGTTTAACTTCTTCAGTTTTTTCTTCTTCTACTTCTTCTTCACTACTTTCATCCCATGCATCACCAAAATCCTCAACTTCTCTATTTTCTTCTGCCCATTTATCTTTTTGAAGTTCATCTGATTATAATAATAGTGATAAATAGTAATAACAATACAATACAATACAATACAATTAATCATCTGATATCCACATATCATAAATATAATTTAATATATGTTATACACATACTCCAATCAGCCATTTTATAATGTGTATATATTTGTAATTTTGAAAAAATGAATTTTAAAAATAAAAAAAAAAAAAAAAAAAAAAAAAAAAAAAAAAAAAAAAAAATTTAATAAATTTTTAAAAAAAAAAAAAAAAAA
>JACAFY010012328.1:0-20000 GCA_015252635.1 Dictyostelium capitatum
CCTACAGTTTTAATTTATCAAAAAATTGATGAATATTATAATTCATTTTTAAATGATTGTTATAAAGAAATAATTCATAAATTTGAATTAATATTTCCAAATTCAATTCAATTAATTAAAATGATAAGAAATTCAAGTATTACAGATGGAGTTGAAAAGAAATCAAATCAATTAGAATATGAACCAATTCATAAAACTCATAGTTCATTTGGAAGTGGATTCAGTTCAATTAAAGATACATTTAAATATAAAATTTATGATAAAATTACATGGTCAATTGTTGGTCATTTCTTTTTATCAATGTTACCAATATTGAAATGGGTACCAAAATATCAACTTTCATATATAAAAGATGATGTAATTGCATCATTAACAGTTGGTTTAATGATTGTACCACAAGCAATGGCATATGCAATTTTAGCAGGATTACCAGCAATATATGGATTATATTCTGCATTTATTGGACCAATTGTTTATGGTATATGTGGTCAATCAAATGAAATTTCAGTTGGTCCAGTTGCAATGGTATCATTATTAATTCCAAATATTATTGGATTACCAACTACAGATCCTGATTATTTAATAGATGCATTTTGTTTATCATTGTTATCTGGTTTAATATTAATGGGAATTGGTTTATTACGTGCAGGTTTTCTCGTTGAAAATTTATTAAGTAATCCAATTTTAATGGGATTTATTCAAGCTGCTTCATTTTTAATTATATGTAGTCAAATAAAGAATTTAACTCAAATTCCAATACCAAGTGATGCAACAACATTTCCAAAAGTAATTAAATCATTTTTTGAACATTATCATTCAATTCATGGTTGGACATTATTATTTGGTTTATCAGCATTAACAGTATTAATTGCATTTAGATTATTAAACAAACGTTTGAAATTTAAAATACCAATTGCAATTATAATATTGTTAGTATCAACATTGATTTCATTTTTAATTGATTCAAAATCACATGGTATTAAAATTGTTGATAATATTCCATCTGGATTACCAAGTCCACATCCAGTTTCATTAACATTTAATCGTATTGGTAAATTAATAGTTGGTGCATTCATTATATCGATATTGGGTTTTGTAGAATCAATTTCAATTGCAAAGAAATTTGCATCAATTAGAAAATACACTGTTGAACCATCACAAGAATTAATTGCATTAGGTATGGTTAATTTCATTGGATCATTTTTTCAAGCAATGCCATCAACTGGTTCATTTTCACGTACTGCTGTAAATTTTCAATCAAATTCAAAATCAAGAGTTTGTTCAATTGCATCTGGTATAATTGTTGCTTGTGTATTGTTATTCCTTACACCAATTATCAAACATACACCACTTTGTATATTATCTGCAATTGTAATTGCCGCTGCTATTTCATTATTTGAATTTGAAGAAAGTTATCATCTATTGAAAACTGGTGAACTATTGGGATTTTGTCAATTGATATTCGTTTTTATCATTACATTAATGTTGGGCTCTGAAATTGGTATAGTTGTTGCATTTTGTGTTTCAATACTTCAAATAATTTATTTCTCTGCACGTCCACAATTGGTAACTTTGGGTAGGTTACCTGGTACATTGGTATTTAGAAATGTTAATCATTATGCTGGTGCAATTGTAAATAAGAAAATTAAAATATTAAGATATGATGCTCGTTTAACTTATTACACTGTAAATCATTTCCGTGATGAATTATCAGAGATATTTTATAATGGTTTTAAAGTAAATTCATCAATTATCGATAGTGGTGATGACCAAGACAATAATGGTAGTGGTAACAATGATTTAACTAATAGTGGTGGTGGTGGTGGTAATGATAGAAAGAATAAAATTAATTCAATTCGTACAATTATATTTGATATGGTAAATGTTAGTTCAATTGATTCAACTGCAATTGATGTATTAAATGAAATTATGGATTATTATAAATCTCAAAATATATTAATATTATGGAGTGATTTAAGACCACATGTTCAAAGTGTAATGCAACGTACTGGTTTTTTGAAAAGATTAGATCATCAACATTTCTTTATTTCAACCCATAAAGCACTTGAATATGCTTTATCAAATTAATATAAATTACCCACAATAAAATATTTAAATAAATAGCGAAATAATAAAATGTATATAATTTTATTATCCGATATTCTCCTTAATACTCTTTAAAGATTAATATAACTAATATTACTAAAAAAAAGATAAAACCATTATGTCAAAACCATAAAACTACACAAACTAAAGATTAAACCAATTAAAAAAGATAATATAAATCAAATTAAATACAGGTCAAGTTCAATATCCCTTTCCAATCAAATCGAGCTTTAATTAAAAAATAATATACACAAATAATATCTTTTTATTTTATAAAATTAAAGCAGCTAAAGTCAAAGTAGCAAATGATGAAATTGAGAGAATAGTTGCCGAACTTGCATCATCAGAGGATTCGTCACCAGTTGTTGAAGTTGGTGGTTTAGTTGTTGGTGGCTTAGTTGTTGTGGTGGCAGTTGTTGTTGGGTTTGGAGTAGAAGTTGTTGGGTTAGGAGTACCAGTTGAAGTGGAATCAGTTGTTGGATTAGTAGTACCTGATCCTGTTGAAGAATCGGTAGCTGTTGTTGTTGGGTTAGGTCCTGAAGTAGTAGAGTTTGTAGTGGTTCCAGCTGTAGTTTGTCCGCTTGTTGAATCAGATGCACCTGAGGTAGAGTCTTTTGATGTTGCTCCAGAAGTAGAATCTTTTGAAGTTGCTCCAGAAGTAGAGTCTTTTGAAGTTGCTCCAGTAGTGGAATTTGAAGAAGCTCCATCAGTTCCAGCAGTTGTTAGACCAGTGCTTGTTGAATCTTTAGTAGTTTGACCAGTTGTTGAATCTTTGGTAGTTTGACCAGTGATTGTTGAATCTTTAGTAGTTTGACCGTTGCTTGTTGAATCTTTAGTAGTAATTCCAGTTGTAACATTTCCAGAATTTGTTTCAGCAATACAAGTTAAATTTACATTTGCTGAATTAAATTTTACATTTGGAGTGTAACCATTATTTTTATCGTTACAAGTGTAATTTGCACTGAAAGAGAAATCTGCAAGTCCACAAGGAGTATTTGAATAAACTGAAAATGAAAATGAATTTGCTGGATTATTATTTTGTCCTGATATATCTGCAACTGTAATGAAACTTCCACATCCAGGTTGACATTGTCCAATATTAAATGTATTTGGTGATGGACATGCAGTACCGTCTAATATAAATGAAGTATATGTTTGACAATTTATTACACTAATTAAAAATGATGATAATATTATACTTAAAAGTCTCATTTTTTTATTTATTTATATATTATTATTTATTTATAATATTTATTATATTTTTTTTGATTTTAAAAAAAAAAATGATTGATCAATTCATAAAAACTATTTATATTTTTTTTACCTCAAGGTATTATAATAATACATTTTATTGATAATTATAAATTTGTTCGTTCTTTAAAAATATCTATATATTAAAATAGAAAATATCTATTTTTTTCTGTTATTTTTAAACTTTTATTTGAAACATATATTTTCGTACAAGTTGCTTACCATCACTCTCTTTGACAATGTATGTCATTGGTAAAACACATATGGCTCATAAAAAAATATGATACCAATAACCCATTTATTTATTATAAAAACGCTAATATAGTCAATTTTTCAAATTCTTTTATGTTCTTTCAAAAAGTCAAAGAACATTCAATAGTTTAATCGTACTAATTAATATAATATTCAAATTATTAAAACACGTTGTATAAATTTTCTTTGTTGATTTGCATATTTTATCAAATACAAACATATACATGATATAATCCTAGATAAAAAATAGATTATCTTTTTTTTTTTTAATAGTAACACAAAATGGTGTAAACAATTATAATATCTTACATTTTACTAATTGGTTTAATAGAATTACTACGTGGTGTTTAATTTAGAGATTCAATCAAATTTGTCAATAAAATTCGTCATCAAAAGAAAATATTTTAATGGTGTGTTCTTTTTTTAAAATTTTAAAATTCGATGAATTAAAAATATCTGTTTTTTTTTTTGCGGTTTCCTAAAATAAAACGATTTTTTGTAATTCTTTTTATTTATATAATCTTTTATTAATTATTATTTATAAATAACACTACTACTACTACTACTACTACTATGGTTATAGTTTACGTGACTTTTCCCATTCTTTTAATTGATCAATTTGAGCTATAGATACAGATGGTTTCATTTCCCAATAAACTTTCATTATATCAGACATTGAAATTGAATTTGTATTTATATCACGTTGAATAGCGTATAAACCAGATTTCTTTAATAATGCATTTATATCTGAACCTGTATAATTTAAAGTATATTTTGATAATTGATCAATATCAACTGTTGAATCAATTTGAATTGATGATTTTTTGATTAAAGTTTTGAAAATTTCTTTTCTTTCTTCAAATTCGGGTGGGCCAATATAAACTGTTTTATCAAATCTACCAGTCCTTAAAAATGATGGATCAATAGCTTGTGGCATATTTGTAGCGGCTAATATCATTACACGCTTATCACTACCATTATTATTACTACCAATACAATTATCTAATTCAATTAATAATTGAGAAATTAATTTTTTATTTCCGCCACTTGAAGATTCTTTTAAACCAAATATTGATTGAATTTCATAAATAAATATAATTGATGGTGATGAGTTTACAGCAATTCTAAATATTTCAGAAAGTATTTTTTCAGATTCACCAATTTCACCTTGAATTAATTCAGATATATTAATTGGAATGAAATTTGCACTTGCTTCATATGCAACTGCTTTTGCCAACATTGTTTTACCGGTACCGGGTGGACCGAACATTAAAATACCTTTTGGTGTTTGAACACCTAATCTTTTAATTGAATCACTGTATTTGTAATCCCATATAACCATTTCACTTAATACTTCTTTTGCATCTTCTAATCCACCAATATCATTCCATGAAACTTTTGGAATTGATGGTGATATTTTTGAAATCATTGTTTTATCTTTTCTATATTGACTTCCAATACCATCATTTTCAAAATCTATGAAATCATTTTCTAAAAATTCAATTTCACCCAAATCTATATTATTACCACCATTATTATTACTATATCTTTTTAATGATTTTATTTTTGCATTTCTACATAATATATTTATATCACCACCCATTAAACCATTACAATTATCATTTATCTTTTCAATGATTATTTTATTTTCATTTATTTTGTTATAACCAATTCCTTTTAAATTCCAATTGAAAATTTCTTTTCTTTTTTCTTGATTTGGTGGATCAATTTTAATTTCTTCTTCAAAGCAACTTCTAATAAAACTATTTAAATTTTTAATCTTATTTGTAATACCAATTATAAATAAACCATTATTACCATTATTACCATCATTATCACAATCATTGTTGTTGTTGTTGTTGTTGTCAATTTGATTATTTAATAAATTTAAAAAACAAGTATATAATGAATTTAAATTTTGTTGATTACTATTTTTTGTATCTACATCTAATTGTGGGAATATTTCATCAATGTGGTCAAATAATAATATTGATTGATTTAAATGTTTTGCTTGATAATATTTCAATAGTAATCCTTTGGTATTTGGTTGATATTTAACTAAATCTGATAAATTTATATTGATAATTTTAATATTACCATGATTTCCAGCTAATTGACCAACTAATTTATTGATAATTGATGTTTTACCACATGATTGAGGACCATGTAATAATAATGATCTTGGTTTACTTATACCCAATTCCATATATTTCTTACTTTCAATACAATTTTCATTATTACCAAAGAATATTTTTAATAATTTCAAAACTTTAATTCTACAGTTATTATCATATGATAATAATTCAGCATCATTATTTTCAACCATTATCTTTTGTTGTTGTTGATCTTCATTTGTTGTACCATTAAAAATTAATTTTGTTTGATTATTAATTATACCAAATTGATTTATAATTTCATTATCTTTATTGTGGTGAGTTGGTTGTTTCAATTTATAGTTATAATTTATAATTTTACCAAAACGTTGAAATAAATTTATATTACCACCAGAATATGATAAAGGAGTACCTGATTCTAAACCTGATCTTGCCCATTCATAATTAAATAATTGTTCAATTTCTTTAATATCTTGTTTATTATTGGTTGATGAATAAGTAGAAAGATGAGGAAGAGGAGAAGGAATTGATAAATATATATTTTCAATTGGTAATAAACTATATTTTGAAATTAAATTAATTGATATAATTTGATCATTAACCAATTCTAATATATCCATATGTTCTTTTAAAAACCATAACTGTATTGTTATATTATTATTTGTGGTAGTAGTAGTAGTAGTAGTGATAGTTGAATTTTTAACAGGTGATGTTGTTGCTGTATTTCTTGAATCTCTTTCTGAAAATTTAGGTTCAACTATAAATTCTGTCAATATTGTTTTACTGATTGAATTATCTTTATTTGTAATATATAATATTATAAAATGTGATCTTGAGTCTATAGTTTGATATATATTTTTATTATTATTATTATTATTATTACAAGCAGTTATTAATGCTGATATATCATATGGTGTTGTGTAACATCTATATAATGCATTATTAATTTTATCTGATATTCTTGTACACATTAATGCTTCTCTTTGTATATCTAAATACATTGGTAATGCTGTTTTTATTTTACATCTTAATGCATTATTATTTTTATTTGACATTGTCTATTTTTAATAAAGGTGTAACCTTTTACACAAAAAAATTATCAAAAAAAACGTAAAAATATTTTTCAAATAAATTTCCATTTTTTTCAATTTTCAACATTTTTTTTGATATTTTTTTTTTTTATTATCATTAATATTGGCGATACTAAAAAAAATGGATACAATATTCTGGAAAGTAATACATAATAAATTTTTATTTAAAAAGATATTTCAACACATAGAGACTGTTGAATGGGTGAAATATGAAGATTTTCAAAGATGTAATGAACTAAAGAATAAAAAAAAATTTAAAGATATAACATCATTGAAATGGATGTTGGTAAATAAACAATATGAATTATTAAAATATAAAATAATCAATGGAGAATATATTAAAATCAATGAAAAGGGAATACAGTATATAGTAAATTTATCATCAAGAAATACAATTTCAAATTCTTCAAACGATGGTGAAATTGATAATCAAGATTACTATAGAATAAAGAAACCAAATTATAATAAAGATATAAATAATGAAAATCAATATTATGATACAATTTTAACAAATGATGAAATTATTCAACAAGATATTATATTGAAAGAAATATTAGTACTTTTATTACAATATAAATCATTGGAATTATCAAGTATAGATTTAATTGGTATATTAATTCAAAAAGAAAATCCAAATCATGATATACTTGAATTATTGTTAAATGAACCATATTCAGTACCTGTAACAGCAATGAATTTAGATTTGGCTATTTCAATATCAAAATTGTCAATTTTAAAAATATTAATTAAATCGATACCATTACATGGTCAAATTTATCCAAAATTCTTATTGGAGAACTCAATTTATCGTTCAATTGAATCCAAACAATTGGATAAAGAAGAAAAAGTTGAATTTATTTTAAATAATGAACCAAAATTATTCATTCCATTGAAATATAATTTTAATGGACAAGTAAAGAAACAAGCTTTTAAGATAATTGATGGACCAAATGTAACAAATTCCGAATATATAGTAGGTGATATTAATAATCATCTAAGAGTTGATTTACATAAAGTTTTACATTTTAAAGATTCAACTATTTTACAATTAATTAAAAATGGGTATTTAATATTTTCATTATTTAATTTTAAATTGGTATATGGCTCATTATCATCAAATGAAGAATTAATTTTATCAAATGTTAATACATTATTAAATGAAATTCAAAATAATTCATCATCAACAACAATTGAATTAGTTCAAGAAATTTATAAATTAATTTCAAAAGAATCGAAATCATTTTATTATCAATATTTATTAAAGTATGGTGAACCAATTAATGGATTAAATGAAATTTTATATTATAGTTTTATAATGTATACTTTTAATTTAAGTAAATTGGAACAATTAAAATTAGATATTATCAATGGTATAAAAGAAGAAGAAGAAGAAGAATCAAAATATAAAAATCAATTATTAATAATTGATAATCAATTTGTTATTACAAATTTAACAATTGAATTCACAATATTTTATTTATCAAATTATAATTATTTTTCAAGTAATGAAGTTGATGAAAAGATTATTGAATTTTTATTTTCAAAATCATCATTAACAAATCCAATATCAAATCAAGATTATGAATATATAATCTCAAAATTAATTCCAACTACAACTTCAAAATTATTAAAAAATTTACCAAAATCAAGAAATGAAAATATTATAAAAGTTATTCAATCAGAATATAAAAAATTGGAATTTAAAGATTTTGAAACAATTGATTGGTTTTTTGAAAATAATGAATTTTTAAAAACATTTGTCAACTTTTCATCAATTAATTTTTCAAAATTTCAATTTTTAGAATATGCTATAACCAAATATAAATCAATAATGAATAATATTTTATCTGGAACTTCAAGAGATTTTATTTTAACAAATACTCTTTCAAATGTAATTGATATATGCGATTTTGAAGATATAAAATATTTTGATAAATTATTTCCATATTCATATAATTCACAATTCAATTTTATATCACAAGATACAATTTTTGATAGAAAATCAATTGATTTAGCAAACTATATTCAACTATTTGATTATTTAAATTCAATTAAATATAAAATATTTAAATATGATTCATTTTGTAATGTTTTGGTTAGATTTTCAAATAATTGTATTAAATATCAAGAAATTCATGGTAAAGAAGCATTATTAAATTTAGTTGATTTATCAAAAATTCAAATTAATTTCGATGATATTATTGCTATTAAATTTGGTAAAAATGAAATTATAAATTTATTTATTAGTTCATTAATTGGTAGTTCAAAAATGGAACCTTGTTCAACTATTATTGAATTAATGATTTTAAATCATTGTAATCCAATTGGTTATTATTCATTTTCAAATGAATGGGAATCAAGAACAATAGATGAAATTGATAATAGTTTTATAAATGATGATGGTAATAACATTAAATTTCATTATCATAGTTGTCTTTATTATATATCAGAATTTGAAAATGAAGATATAAATAAATTGGCATACTATTGTAATTCAAATGAATCAATTGATCAATTTATAAAATGTATTGAATTATTGGTATTGGAATACAATGAAAGTAATAATACAACAAATATTATGTATCAAAAAATTATAAATCATTTATTTAAAAGATTAATTAGAATTAAAAATGTATCAATTAATCAAATTTGTTATATTGTTGATTATGTTCAATCAAATATCAAGTCATTTCAATTTCAACATTCATTATTTCATTCATTTTATTTTATTGGTATTAAATCATTAAAATTAATTAAATTTATATTAAGATTACCATTAATTTTAGATATATTTAATTTTGGTGTAAATGTTAATATTGATAATGATATTAATTTCACAGAATATGATGATCAACAAACAAATCCAGAATTACAAGTAATGAATCCAAATTATAATGGATATGATATTAAAAATTATTTAAATCCATTAATATATACATTTGATTATATTTTTAAATCTGGTAATAATTATGAAATTTTATTAGAATCATTAATTACAAATTTAGTTTATTCATCAATTTATAAATTAACAATTAATGATAAAAGTACAATTAATTCATTAAATTATGTATTGGAATATTTATTAGAATTTAAATTATTTAATTTATTTTTTAAACATTTACAAATTATAAATGATTTATTTAAATCATATTCAATGATATTCAAATATTCAAATTCATTGGTAAATAATGCATTAATTGCATTTCCATCAAATAATTACCAATTTAAAGAATTTATTAAACTTAATTCTGGTGAATCAATTAAAAGGTCATTAACATTTGGTAATTTAAAATTTAATTTAATATCAAATCATTATGATACAATTAATGAATTAATGGATAATCAATTTAATTATAAAGAATATTGGGATTATTTATATAAAAATTCATTATCATCACCATCATCACTATTTAATATTCGTCATCATACTCTCAAATATTATAATCAAAATCAAAATTTAATTCCATATGATAAATTATTGACAAAATCTTCATCAAATTATGAAAATTATATGTATATTGATTTTAGAGAATTACTTTTAAAATGTTATCCAAATAATTCAAAGTTTAAAATTACAACTAAAACTATCACTAAAGCAATAGAATTTAATAATGGAAATCAATTTTTAAAATATTATTATGATAATGGTACAATTAAAAATGATCAATTATTATTAACCCATTTAAAAGATATAATCAAAAAAGAAAATTTAACTGGTTATTATTGGTTAAATTAAATAAATAAAAATATATAAAAATAAATAAAAATAAATTTGAATTTTTTATAAAAATATCTTTTGAGTGTTGGGAAAAAAAAAAAAAATTATTTATTTTTTATTTAATTTTTTATATTATTTAAATAACAAAAACACACTACACTTTTATTTTTTTTGTATACGTTATTACTTTTATAAAATTAAAGTCTCAACAGTAACAGTATTTTATATATTTATATTATTTATATTAGTAATGTCAAAACCATTAGTTGAAATTAAACCAACAACAACTCATACAGCTACAGTTATATTCTGTCATGGACTTATGGATAGTGGAGCTGGTGTTGCAAATTTATTTCAAATGATGAAATCATTAGGCGGTATTGATCATATTAAAATTGTATTACCAACTGCGTATGTATGCATATGTATTTCTATTAGTAAATGTAGCACACATATTGTTTTGTTACAATAATCCTAATGTTGAAACACTTACAGTCCAACTATTCCAGTATCAATTAATTTTGGTGCACCAGGTAATGCATGGTTTGATGTTAAATCACTATCACCAGGATCACAAGAAGATAGTGTAAATTTAGAAAAGAATATGAAATATATAGAATCATTAATTCAAGCAGAGATTGATAGTGGTATTAAAAGTGATCGTATTATATTAGGTGGATTCAGTCAAGGTGCAGCCATGACTTTATTCACAGGTTACCAAACTAAAAATAAATTAGCTGCTTTAATTTCAATGAGTGGTTTCTCACCTTCTCTTTCATTACCTTCAAAAATCATATCAGAAAATAAAGATATACCAACATTCATGTTTCAGTAAGTAATTGCAACTACTATAATATTATCAGCAATAACAACAACAACAACAACAACTACAATACTAACAATATAACTTCTTATATAGTGGTACAGCTGATCCAGTTGTTGGATTTAAATGGGGAGAATTATCACACAAATCTTTTTTAAAAGTTGGAGTTACAAATAATGAATTTATATCAATTAAAGATCTTGGTCATTCAGTAAATGAACAAGAAATAAGACAAGTTTACGATATTATAAAGAAATATTTACCAGCACCATAATAATAATAACAACAATAATAATAAAGGAAAAAAGATTGTACAGTTCTAAAAACTAATCGTTTATTACAGATATTACACATGTGTGTTATTATTATTATTATTTTGAAGCTACAGTTGGTAAATTTGAACTTTTAGATAATTCTCTTTTTAATAATGGTCTTGATTTTACACTTTGAATTGAAATGTTAACAGAACCTTGTACACGAGTAAATACAATTTCACGTACTGAATCACCTTCAATTCTATATTCAATTCTATCTGATAATTTAACTGGTAATACTGATCCTGTAATTCTATGTATTACACTAACATTACTATTATTTGATGTTGTTGGTGTTAAAATACCAATATTATTAATTGGTTCATTGTTGTTATTATTATTATTATTATTACTGTTATTATTACCACTTCTACTATTACTATTATTTCCATTACTACTACCACCAACATTTACACCAACAGATTTTAATAAATTTAAAGGTGATGGTAATTTTGATGATGGTGATGTTGAAGATGATGGTGAAGATTGTACATTATTATTTGAAGAAGAAGTTGAAGATGGACTATTATCTGCTATACTATTATTATTATTATTACTATTATTATTTGAAGTTGGTATTGATATATTTGTAGTTGGACTATTACCATTTATACTATTACTATTACTATGATTATTTATATTTGGTAAATTATATGGTGTAATTTGATAAAATGTTAAACGATGATATGATTCCAATAATATTGTTGCAATTTCAATTTTTCTACCACCAACCAATACATAATCATATTCTGATGACACATGTAAAATGATGAAATTATCTTCCATTGTACTCATTGAAATTGATGTCACATTTTCCAATGATATTCTTCTTTTTAATTTGTAATCTTTTGGATCAACGTTGTATATTGATTTATCGGTTATAATTATTATTCTTTCTTGCATTTTATTTCTTTTATTAACTTTAATTAATACATCAGAAAACAGTATTTGATTATCACCATACTTTGAAATCATTTTCAATATTGATACATTACTTGATAACCTTAAAAAATCACCTAAAAATACTTTACTAACTGAGCTGTTTCTTCTTTTTTTCTTTCCCATAAATCTAGAATCTTCTTGTTTTGTAGTTTGAACAATTAAGTCAACATCATAACCAGGTAATCCATTATGATCACATAAATCTTCATTTGTAGCTGATGATGATGACGATGATGTATTTATTTGTTTATGATGTATAGTTGCGCTATGTGTATTTGCATGAATGTTACTTGATGTACCACTATTTATATTTGCAATACTACCAGCACTTATACTACTACCATGTCCAATTTTATTTATTAATTCATTTACATCATTTGTATTTTGAAAATAAATATCATTTAATAAACTAAAATTTTGAATTGATGATGATGGTGATAATGATCCACCATTATTATTATTATTATTAACACCACTATTATAATTACTACTATTTGATGACATTATATTATATATTATATTATTATTATTATTATTATTATTATTATTATTATTATTATTATTATTATTATTATTATTATTATTATTATTATTATTTGTACTACTATTACTTGGCGAGGGTGATACTATAATATCATTCGGTGTAGTTGATTCACTACCACTCATTTTTTTTTTATTTTATTGGTATTTTTTTATGTGTGGTGGTTTGGATTAAAATTAGATATTTTATAAAATATATATGTTGTACGAAAAAGATATCAGATTGTATGTATGATTTTTATTATTATTATTATAAAAAATGGCATTAAAATTAAATGGGATCAAAATTAAAAAAAAAAAAAAAAAAAAAATTTAAAAGCGAGATTCCAAATAATTTTTTTATTTTATTTTTTTTATTTTTATAAAAAACGGTTTTGAGTGATATATTGTACAAAAAAGACTACGTCAGAAATCATATCTAAATAACAGAGTTTTATAAAAAATAAATGATTATCGTTAGAATACAACATGTTATATGGTATCACTTATACAGAGTGCTATTTTATGTATTACTTTTTTCCTTACAATTAATTTGTTTCTTTTGTCTTTTTTTCTTGTTCCTTTACATCTGGTTTAGTTGGAGTGGTGGATGGTGTTGATGTACTAATTGTGGAACGTCTCATTTTTACTATTTCTTTTATGTTTGTTTTGTTATGTTTTGGTCTTGTCTTGAATTGTGTATTGTTTTAAATGAAAAATAATATTACCATTTTTTTTAATTTAAAAAAAAAAAAAAAAAAAAAAAAAAAAAAAAAAAAAAATTAAAATTTAATTAAATTTAAATATGACAATTTCAACCGACGAAATTTATATGTCATTAATTAAACATCACAAAATCGAAAAAAAATGGGAGGTTTACATGTCGTTTTTTTTTTTTATTTTAAGTCCTTGCAATAAAAGTTCGTTAACGGTTTTTGTTTTTTATATATATATATTTTTTAGTGTGTATAATAATAATTTTTTTATTTCAATAATTCAAATTCTTTTTCGTTTAATTTAATTAAAATTAATTCTAAATTTTTATAAACTTCAGTTTCTTTCCAAGATGATTCACACTTTTTCAAGATACCTTTAACTTTTAATTTAGCGGAATAAACGTTTGAAGCGTTTGGAAATTCCAAATAGAGATCAACTAAACGGGTAGTGAATGCGACAACTTTTTCAAATGTAGATTGTTCACCTTCCCATGATGAAGTTTCACAAGCACGACATGCTTTTTGTTGAATATCAATTGCTTTATCAGAATTTCCCAAACGATAATGATATGATGAATAAACACTCCAAAGATCTGGATTACTACTGAGTTTTGAAGTGAGACGACCAAACAATTCCGATACAGTTTTCTCCATATGACGACCATTAATGTGTTGTTTATCGTATGAATCGGATATAACATGATCAGCAATGAGTGAAATCATTTTGATATCAACTTTTTTATTGTTTAAATCGAAAATGTGATTCATTGCAACGACTGCATTTTGGAAATCTCTTGTTGCCATACAACAATATAAAAAGTTTTCCCACATTTTCCAATTTTCTCTTTTGTGTTTTAAACCTTCCATCAATGCAGATGATGCTTTATCCATTTTCTTTTGATACATGTAAATGGATGCTAAATTTGCCCATCCTTCACCTTCTTCTGGTTCCAATGATACAACTCTTGAAAATGCATTCAATGCGGTTTCCCATTGTTCAATTCTCATTGCAGCGCAACCAAGTGAAAACCAACTATTTGGGAATAATGGATTAATTGCCAAAGCAGTTTGGAAACATTCAATTGATTCTTGATAGTGTTCTCTTTCCAAATGATATCTTGCTAATGCACGTTGTGCTCTTGAATAACGTTTTTTCGATAATTCCCAACCTTGAATGTAAAATGATGGATCAGCTTTAATATCACCCAATACACAATAGAGTTCAGGTGTTGGTTGAATTGCAATTCTTTGAAGTACTAGTTCTTCAGAACGTGCATTCTTTCCCATAAAAGTAAGACATTTAATTGCTTCATCCCACATTTCTAAACGCTCAAATATTTCAAATGCAGATGCTGCAGCACCAATACCAATAAAACGTTCACCAACTTCTTTTTCCATTTCCCAACGTGATGGATAATCTAAACTATATATATATTGCATTCTTTCATTACCGCTACTTGTTTCGTCATTGAATTGATCAACCAATGCTTGGATTTGTAATACTGCACGCTCTGCAGTTTTTGATGATTCAATTTCCAAACGTGATTTAATGAGTAAACCCATTGAATGAATTAACCAATTATTTGATTTTTCCAATGTTTTTGAAATATATGGACTCATTTCCTCTGTAGTTAAACCGTTATTACCATTTTGATTCTTTACATTTAAACATTGAAGTAATATTAACATTTGATCAACATTACGAAGTGCTGAATTTTGACCTGCAACTTCTTCTACCAATGACGGTCTAACTAATAATGTTGGATCATCATTTGTAACCTCTCTACTAATTCTAGATTCTCTATCAAACTTACCTGATAATTCATCTGCACTACCATCTACTGCAGATTCAGCATCTCTTGGACGACATGATTTAATTTCCATTACCAATTGAGCTGTATTAAATGTTTGAAAACGTGTTCTTTTACCCATTGCACCAGTTAATGAGCATTGTAATTCAGATGATTCGCATGCTCTATCAATTGATTCTTTAATTTTATTTAATTGTCTAAAATAATTGAATACCAATGATTGTTCAATGATTGCTTTTGTTGATAAATCTTTTAATGTATTAATTTCTTTTGGTGATTTAGTAGCAGTAGTTGTTGTGTCCATTTCATCATCATCACCACCATTACCCAATAAAATATCTAACGAGTAAAATCTAGTTACAATTTGAAATCTTTCATTTAATAATGTTTTAAAAGTTGGTGTTGGATTACCCAATGATTTTTGATGAATTAATATTGATCTACAACTCCACCAACATGATGATTTACAATCACCCAACATTGAATATGAATCAACTAAACATAATTTCGATAATAATAAAAATATTGGATTCTTTGCTTTTGTGTAAACTACTTCACCATCAACTTCTAATAATGATAATACATCTTTATTGTCATTTTTAAACTATAGACAAGATGATATTAGTATATAAAATAATGTTATATTTCTATTATTACTACCAAATCCAATTTGCATACATACATTGAATTCATCTGAAACTTCAATAGTTGGACCAGTCCAATTAATTTGCACATATAAATTTAAAAATGTAATACCACATAATAAAATTGTTAATTGATTTAATGGTGTTTCACTAAGATTTGTAATATTATTATTTACTTTATTAATATATTCTACATAATTGTATATTTATGATATTAGTAACAATTATGAACATATATATTAGATTGATATCAATACACACATACCTTGTATATTATTATTTTCTTTATATTGATTAATTGAATCTAAACAGAATAAATTTCCCATTGTTTTATTTGATTTTAAAGAATCTATTAATTGACCAACGATAATATTATATGACATATGAATACAATCAACGAGTATTGGTGTATCTTCATATTCATTATCCACTTGTTTAGTTGATTGATATAATTGATTTATCTTTTCTTCATTTAATTCAATTACATATTGATCAATAGATTCAACTATATTAAATATTTTTTTACTATTCATTTCTATTATGTGTGTATTTGAATAATATTATTAAATATTATATGTTGTGTGATTAATTTTTAAAAAAAAATAAAATGAATTCGGAGAATGCTTCAAGAATTTCGTTTTTTTTTTTTAAAAATTAAATTTTTTTTATTTTTTTTTTTTGCAAAACGAGCTAAATTATTTGTTGTATTTTCATTGCGTTCTCTTTGAAATTTACCGTTAAATTTAAATTACCAAAAAAAAAACACAAGCAACGATAAGTGATGAATGATGGGAATGGGGTGAGTTTACTTTGAACCAGTTGAACCAAAACCACCAGCACCTCTATTTGTTTCATCTAAATCATCAACTTCAATTGGTTCAGGTGTAACAATACGTTCGAAAATTAATTGGGCAACTCTATCACCTACGGCAACATTGAAATCAACATTTGAATGATTAAATAAAACTACACCAACATTACCTCTATAATCAGAATCGATTACACCAGCACCACAATCAATGAAATTCTTCCATGCCAATCCTGATCTTGGTGCAATTCTACCATAAGTACCTTCTGGGATTGCAATTTGAAGATCAGTCATTGCTAATGCTTTACCATGTGCTGGTACAACTAAATCTTGTGCACTTTAACATTAATCAAGTTGTATATTAGTATATTATACCATTATCTATATACTAATATCTATATTGTTTATTATTACCTTGAAAGATCATAACCAGCGGCACCTGCAGAACCACGTTTTGGAATTGTAGCTTTATCAGATAATTTCTTTACTCTAAAACTTTCAAAATTTGATGCCATCATTCTTTTTATATTATTGTATGTGTGTATGTGTTTGTATGTATAGTACAATAAAAGTTATTAAAAAATCAAATGAAATGAAAAAATAAAAAAATAATACAACCACTTTTTTTTAAATTTTTTTTAAAATTTCAAAAATAAGCGCCAACATACGCATATGTGTATTTTTATAACTGTTTATTTATTTATTTTTCTATTTAATTTTAATAATTCAACAGATAAACCACCATTTTTAAAATGTAATAATCTATTCCATTCAAAATTTAATGTTCCATTATTTGTTGTTAATGATTGAAAATGAGAATTACCATTTAAAACAAATACATCTTTTAATATTGTTGGATCAGATTTTGAAATTAATGTACCAAATCTTTTAAATAGTGATTTTAATGAATTTGATAAATTATTATTTAAATAAAATTCATTATCACTACCACTACCACTATTATTAAATTCAACTTCATCATTATGTAATACTCTTGCACCATATGGTAAATTTGTAATTATTGTAAATGGTTTACCACCATCAGATTTCGAAATTGATTCAATATTTTTATAAATTGATTCAAAATCCCCTTTTAAAAATTGA
This sequence comes from Dictyostelium capitatum, assembly GCA_015252635.1. Taxonomy (NCBI): domain Eukaryota; phylum Evosea; class Eumycetozoa; order Dictyosteliales; family Dictyosteliaceae; genus Dictyostelium; species Dictyostelium capitatum. The sequence goes on from JACAFY010012328.1 coordinate 18,214, forward strand.
ATATTATTTTCAATATCACTACTACTACTAACACTACCATTATATTTGAATAAATTACCAAGATTATGTTTAGATGATTCAATTGCTTTACCATCAATATCTGACCCAATTAATTTAATTGTTGATAAATTTGAAATGTATGGTTTTGATAACATTATTGAATTTAAATATTCAAGATACTTTTCAGATTGATGATTTGTAAAACGTTCAAATTGAAATGACCTTTTAAAATTTGTACAACTTGATGGGTGTACTTTAAAAATTGATGACAATGTTTCTTGAATTATAGTACCACTACCAACAAATGGATCCCATAAATTTGTATTACCATTGTATCCTGTTGCTTGTATAATTGCACTTGCTAATGTTTCTCTAATTGGTGCATCCGTTATATGTTTATCAGGTGTTCTTTTATGAAATAATGGTTGTCCACTTGCAGTAACTGCATCAACCGAACATTGTACCATATTATTTTCAATTCTAATAAATACTTTAGTTTGTAATATTTCATCTTTTTGATCACCACCTGATACTTCTTGTTGTTGTTTATTTAATAATTGATCCAATTCATTTTGTAATTCTTGAATCTTGTAATTATAATCTTGATCATTCTTTAACTGTTTATCATATTCTTGTTTTCTTTGATTATATTTCAAATTTTTCAATAGTTTTTTTAGTTGTTTTTGTTTAATTTCATTTTGGGATGGTTGAACTGTTATTTTATTGATTATATGTTGATTAAAGTATTGGAGGAATCTTTCTTTAATTGCATTTGTATGATATAATGTTGATGATGAACTTGATATTGATAATTGGGGTTGTATATTCGATGTTGGGAAATAACATTCAAACTGAGGTAACTGTTCAAATTGTGATATTAACTGATTAAAATTATTACTTTTAAATTCATCACCAATTCTAATTCTTATTGATTCTGCTAATCTACTACAATTTGAAATTGACCAAAGATAATAATAATAGTCATCATCATTATTACTTATTGTTGTTGCACTTGATGTTGTTATTGTTTTTGTTTTATGTTTCTTTTCATTTTGATGTTTTTCTTTCAATTCAATTTCTACACCACCATTTATAACTGATAATTTAGGTAAAGGTAATTTACTTGATTTATAAATACTAGTTATTTCATTTTTTAATAAATTTTCTAGGTTTGGTGTTACTGTAACCAAAATAGATTTAAATTTCATTTTTCGTTTTTTTTAAAAATATTCAAATGAAAAAATTATTAAAAAATTAATTTTTTTTATCTGTGAAATAATTATTTTAATTTTCGATTTGATAAAAGGTTTGATATATTGTAAAGCAGTGCAAATACCTATTAACAGTTCCACTTAAGCATAATTATTCAGGGCACCTTCTAATAAAGGGGAGGTGGTTGGTAGCTTGGAGTTTACTACTTTTTTTAATTTTAATTTTTTTATCCGTTGTAACACAATTTTGTAAATTATTTAAACAGTTTGTATTTAAATAAATGTTTATTAAATTGTTTTTTTAACTAATGGTATAAGTATGACCATCATCAAAACTATTTAATAAAGATGTACAAAATAAAGTAACAAATTCCTTTTGTAATGTTTTATCTTTTATCTTTTCAGCGGTATCACTAATTAAAACATGAGCAACTGTTGAACCACCTTTAATTTTTGCATTTAATTGAGCTTGAAGGTTAAATAATGTTGCACCTTTATCATTACCTTGAACATCAATTCTAATATCACCCGATGAACTAGCTTTGGTTTTTGGTCTAAATAATTTTGAAAAATCAA
>JACAFY010012328.1:25000-43669 GCA_015252635.1 Dictyostelium capitatum
GTATGAAAAATTGGGAATTCAACCAAGAATGTTTCCAATTTCATTGAAATCAATTGTTGATGGTGGTGGCACAATTGCATGTTTAAATGTACAAATTACACAAATATACACAATTACATACAAAGAAACCATTCAAACTGCAACTGGTGATGATGAAGATTCACCAATTTGTAAAACTGTAATCACACGTTGTGAAAATGAAGAAGAAATATTCAAACAACAACATCAATCAAAAATGATACAAGTACGTGAAAAGTTATTGGAAAGCGCAACAACTGAATTGGAAAGGAAGCAGAAACAAGAATTACTCTTGAATTCAATTGAACAACAACAACAGCTTAAACTTGGTGGTTCTGGTGGATTTCAACCAACTCGTAAACGAAGAGTACCAACAAATTTAAATGTTGATCAAAAATTAAACCATAAAACACTTCCAAACCTATCAGATAATTTCGATGGTGATTCATTGTATAGTTATTTCCTTCGTGTAATTGATCAAGAAGGTTACATTGATTGTTTATCCGAAGAACAAAGAAATTTACTCTATTCTGCAAAAGAAAGACAAAGTCAATCATTACAACAACAAATTTACGATAAAGTTGATGAAGAAATGAGTTTAGATCCAACTTTAAAAAATAGAAATGTTCAACAAATTTTAACAATTAAAGTTAGAGATTTATTAGCAAATCATGGTGGTGACGGTGATAGTAATGAACATTCAGAGGAAACTACATTATCAATTGTATCGCCATCATATGATTTAATTGAATCATTGAAAGATTCTATGAAGTTAACATTACAAAATGTAAATCCAAAGAAAATGTTTTATTCACCAATAAGATCACATTCAATTTCAAATTTACAAAGTTCAAATAGATTTCATGTTGTATCATACATTGATAAATCAAATGGTGGTAATGGTAACAGTGGTGTTTCATTGAAAAAAAGTATTCAAACTATGGATCAATTAATTTCAAATGGTAAAATTGGACAAGAATATGATTTAGTTGCATTGGTATTACATGTTGGTGATACTAAAATTGATGAGATTCCAATTAAAAGTGGTAAAAAGATTGAATATACTAAAACCATATTCATTTCAGATTGTTCAGGATTTATTGGAAAAATTAATATTATAAAATCAACATGGATCACCGGATTGGTTAATGGCAGTAATGGTAATGGTAGTAATTTAAATACTGAAATTTATTTTCCATTAAAACCTGGTTTTACAATTGAAAATAATAATAATAATAACAACAACAATAGTAATAATATACCAATGTATTTTAATGGTATAAATAATTCAGTACCAGTATTACCAATTATTCATTTATCAAATTTACAATTTAAAGGTACAGATTCGAACAATCAAATTTTAACATTCATCGCAGGTGATTTCTTTGATTCATCAATTAAACCAAAAACAAAACAGATTACAGAACATTGGGATACTTTAATAAAGATTATAAATGTTTCACGTGGATTATTTAATTTATTTACTTTTAAAGTTAATATAATTTTAAATCAACAACAACAACATAAACAACAACAACAACAACAACAGCAACAACAACAAACATATCAACAAAATCAAAATTATATTAATAATAGTAATGATAATGATAATAGTCAATTAGTTTTATTTAACAATAATAATAGTGATGGATTATTATCATCTCAAAGTAATTTGGATCATACTTTTGAATTTGATTCTGAGTTTTTGGAAGACTCTGGGTCAACTTAATAATATAACATAGCGGTGGTTGTCATATTATAAAAAAATATAATAATAAACAAAAATAATAATTTTTTTTTTTTGTAACAACACACTTTTTTTTTTTAAAAAAAATTTCCCATATTTATTCACACACGTGCTCACACACATATTATTTTGTTTAGAGTTTATATGAATGGAGAATAGTAATAGTAATAATAAATTATCAAGATTTATAGATGTACATATTGATTAAAATAAACGAATATTTATATCAATAATTAAAATACATGCAAACTAATTTTTATTTTTATAATTTAATATTTAATAGGTCCGTACACAATCAAGATATGGACAAAGATATATGCTATGTTTTATCATGTTATTTGATTATTTAAAAAATAGTAATAACAATAATAATAAAAAGTAGCTACAAAAACTAAAAGACAAATTTAGGTCTGAAAAAAAATCAAAAATTTTAAAAAAGGGAATTTTATTTTTCTTTTCCTTTTCTTCGTGTTGTTGTGATTAATATAATGAAATTGTCGTTATATTAAATTTTCAGAAGTTGTTAATTATTAATAAAAGAATTTTTTGTTTTTAAATTTGTAAAGTAGAAGTGGGCACAATAATTTGGAAGTTTTTTGTGAGTAATGGTATAGTTTTTCAAAGATACAATTTTTTATTTATTATTATTATTATTATGGACTAAATGAACTATAACTTTTTGAAATTTCATAAGTAATTGTTGAAACTGGTATAAATGCTAATCTTAATTGTTGTTGATTACTATTATTACCATCATTGATTGATTGTTGCTGTTTAATAAACTTTTTATAAATTTCTTCAAATCTTTTATAGTATAGCAAATATTGTGAAATGATTTTCTTTGTAATGTTTGAGCCTAAATTGAAATTTGAAAAGTTTGTCATTATATCATTTTGAATTTTTGATAGGATATCACGCCATTTTTGAGAGAATTCATTTACTAGTAATGATAGTTGATTTTTATCGATTTGATAATTTTGAATGTTTGAAACGCTAAATTCTGTATCTTTGATAAATGAAATCAATGTTTTGTAATAACTAAATAACAATAGTTCAACAAATACATTTATCTGTTCTTGTAGTAAATTTAGAAATAATATGTAACCTTCTTCATTTTGATTGATGTTATTCTCTGTGAAAACTGTTATTACAACATCGTAATTGTTGATAAGGAATATAGATTTTGATTTTGGATCAGGAAATGAATTTGAGAAATGAATTAATAATCGTTCCATTGATGAACGCAATACTGCAACCCATGCCAATACTCTTGGATCTTCACTATGTGATAAAATTTCAGCGATTGATGAATAAAATTCCGAGAATCTTCTAGTGTATATATGTGGTCTATTGTCCAATGGTGTTGATTCTTTTTGAGTCATTGCTGCTTTTAAACTATCTATATTTCTTTTGAATGCTTCACTAAATCTATCCCAAATTATAATGTCCACTTTTTGAAAGTAATTCTTTACACATGAAATACGGTCCCATAATTTACGATCAACCAATAATTGAATTAGTATTCTATTAATTTGAAGACACAATAACAATGATAGACAATCATATGTACCACCAACAAATGAATATAAATTATCATAGTACATTTGAAATATTTTATCGAAAATCGATGGGATTAAAGCATCTGGTGAATTTACCAATAATGGTTTAGCAAACCATTGCCTATTAAATAAATATTCTGAACAGATGGTATCCAATAACAAGATGTTCATTGATCTAAATATCTGTTCAAATGGGTACTTTTTATTGTTCTTTATGGCAACATGTGGTATAATTAATGGAGCATCTAAACATCTAGTAAGAATATCTGCTCTACTAAATCTTTCTGGTACTTGTTCAATTACTTCACTTCTTATACTTGTCCAAATATCAATTGGTAATCCAGATATATACAAATTGAATGCTGATGCTTTATTCAATTCAAACCCTTTACCAGTGTTACCAAAATATCCTTTTGGTTGTTCAATGTATCCTATTACATCTGATTTCAAAGCAACTTGATAAAATACCTTTGTCAAACTTGATAAATAATTTTTAAAATACATTCCAAATATTTTCGATACGGTTTCAATGTAACAATTTTTAACATCAATTGCTGCAGATGGTGAATTATTATAAAGAAATTCATTTAATGGTGAATATTTAAATAATTTTGATTGTTGAAGGATTTGAATGTTGGTTCTTGGTTTTCTTAACCCAATAATTAATTTCAATAGGAAATCTCTAACTGATCTACTTGCTTTCTTTTTCAATAAATCAATCTCTAATGAAATATCTTGAATGAATTTTGCCTTTGTTCCCATTAACGAATCTAAATTACCAATTCTATCTTGAAGTTCCATTATATATTTTACATAATCTTCATTCAATTCATCAGACGTTATATTTTTAATTAATGATGGTGGTATGGTGACTTTTTCAACCAATTTACAAATTTCTTCACGTGTTACAATTCTATTTTCCAATGATTTTGAAATTTGTAGTGATGCAACATGGTTATCTGGCATATCTTTAATTAAATCTGATAATTCAAATATAATTTCATCAAATGATTCTCCAAATGATGTTAATGTATTTCTACTTTCTTTAATATATTTATGTAATTCAACCAATTCACTTGATTGTTCAAAATCTGCATGTTAAAACCAATTTTATTAATATAAAAATCCTTTGTTGTATTTATATTAGAAATAGTGATAACATACATGTATTTACAACTGCAGATGGTAATGATTTTAATTCATTTTCTAATTGTTCACCAAATTCTGATTGATTAATTCTCTGTTTATGATATTCTTTTGCTGTGTCTGTTGTGGTGGTATCTTGTTCGTCTGTGTTTGATATAGAAGTAGTTGATAATTGTTTTTCAAATACCTTTTTTTCATTTATTAAAAAATTTAATATTTCCTCTGTACTGCTAAATGTTGTGCCATCAGGTTTCTTTATGTGTGAATAATTTTTAAAATCTAAATTATCTTCAACAATGTATGATGGCGTAGTGAAATCTTTTGCATTATCGCGATATTTAAAATCTTCTTCATCTTCTTCATCTTCTGAATTATTATTAAAATTTTAATCAATCATATATTGATCTAAGCCTTCAACCATCTTTTCTAAAATTTCTTGTTTTGCACTTGTTGTTGGTGGAGTTTGAATTAATTCACCAAATTCATCTCTATTACCTTCTTCAGCTGATGGTGATTGTAATAATGATGACATTATTATATTTGTTGTTTACTATGTGTTATGTTATGTTATTAACATCACACAATTTTTAATAAAATGAATTTTTTATGAAAAAATTTAAAAAATAAAAAAAAAATATTTGAAATTAAGGTTGCTAATATTAGATGATTATAATAAATTAAATAAACACTAAAATTATTTATTAAACTCCTGAAGTATACATTTTATAAATGAGTTGTCATTGTGTGAATCAAATTTAAAAAAGTTACTAAAATTATAGAAATAATTTTCAATGAAAAATATCTTTTTTTTATTTATTTTTTCCAACACCACACAAAACGATTTTCTTTAATTTTTTTTTTTTTTGTTTTTATATATATTTTACATTAACACACAACCCACATAGATAGATAGTTTGGTATTTTCTATTTTTCTATCTGAATAAATAAACCGAATAAGTTTAGACAAAACAATAATACAATATAATTTAGAGAATAATGACTGAAAGTCCAGGTTTAACATCAACAAATAGTAATTTACAACAACCAGGATCCTCATTACAAAAAGAAAATACTTATTCACCTCCAACAACAAGTAGTTCATTTGAAATTATATCAAATAATACTGGTATATCTAGTTTTTCAGGTAAATATCATATTCGCAAAATATTTATAAATACACATAACATGAACAGTCACAAAATACCTTGGGTTATGATACAAATTCATTAAAAAGTTTTTTTTCTTTTTTTTTTTTTTTTTTTTTTTTTTTTTTTTTTAATTTAAAAAAATTTTTTTTTTTTTTTTTTTTTTTTTTTTTTTTTTTTTTTCCAAAATGTTGTTTTATTGAAATTTTTAAATTTATAAAAAAACATAACGAGTGAGCAAAGGAAAAAAATAACAAAATAATAATTACGTAATGAACATAATCTTTAATATGAAAAAGGTTTATTGATTATTATTATTATTTGTATTTGATATTGCAAAGTGACTGTGTGTGCAGTTTCTAAGTCTGCAACCATTTCCGTATGTGCATGATTTATAATGTAGACAGTAACAATAAATTTACATAAAAAGTTTGAAAAACTTAAAATTTCAGGTGAAAATCTAAATTCACGAGATTGTCCACTCATGATTTCTTCTGTCACTCTAAGATAAAGTAATTACACCATCTGAAACGCCACCATCACCTGTAATATTTGAATCCAAAAATGGAATACTAATGATGTTACCATTAAAATCATTGAAATAACACGACTTAATGAATCTTGTGATAAATTTGGAAAATGAGACAATGCTTCGTCTAAATTTGTGAACGAAGATAATGTTCTATCACCAGCTGATGTTGATTGTTTGAATAATAAAAAAATGTTATCTCCTTTAATCAACGCTGGTAAAAATCCTTTTACTGGTTGAATTCGTGTACCAGATGTTTGTGGATTTTTGGTTTGTTTATTATTGTTGTTATTATCTTTACTACCAGTATTACCAATTAATTGTGATGATTGTTGTGAAGAAGATCCAACTTTTTGTGATAGAATTGGTTGTTGTTGTAAAGATTGTGCTTGATAACCACGTTGTTGTTGTTTTTGTTTTTGTTTTTGTTGTGGAGTTGATTTTTGTTGTTGTTGATTATTATTATTGTTATTATTTTTACTACCAGTATTATCAATTAATTGTGATGATGATTGTCGTAATGGAATTGATTGTTGTGGTTGTTGTTGTTGTTGTAAAGATTGTGCTTGATAACTACCTTGTGTTGTGGAATTTGTTGCTACTCATTATTTCAATTACTACCAAAATCATTAATATATTTTCAAGCAACAAGATTCTTTAAATGGTTCGATGTTCAAAATTTAAATGGATCTAAACAATTTATTTTTATTCATTGTACAGATTAATGAATAGTTAACAGATAATACGCCACCCAAAGCATTGGTCAAACTTACCAAAATTGTCAATAACCAAACATAATTAAATTTGGTATAATATTCCAACGGGTTTTAGATATTTATATGTTACCATCTTCTTTAAAATTTTTATCAGCTACTTATTCTAGTTTGTGAAAATTACGTAAATTTAATATTGGTATATCATTTCCAATAAAAATTTAATAAAAAAATAATTATTATTATCAAAAGTTTCAATTTTTGTTTTTAAATAAAAAAACATAGTCACATAAATAAAATTTATATTTTTTTTTTAAATCGATAAAAAGGATGACACTCAATAAATAATTGGGAAATAACCAGTATGGCCAAATTAGATAAAGGTAAGTACAAAATTGGGTTAAATGGTTTAATACGTGGTGTCCTAAATATAGAGAGAGAGTTTCGTAGGTGTGAAGTTGTAAATTTGGTTCTGTGATGCGAGATAATAAAGGGTATACTGAACTCATACTTCAGAATTCTGGTGTAAACCGGCCTGACTTGGGAAAACCGGGTTTATGGATCACCTATCGAAGCTCTCTCTTTTTTTATTTAAGTATTAATAATAAGAATAAGAATTTAAATTTAAGAAGATTTCAATTAGATTTTTTTTTAAAATTAGTTTATGTATATTAGAGTATTTATGATATTTACAAATACAAATTTTATTTTTAAAATAAAATAAAAAAATAAAATATAAAAGGGGTAAAGGTCTAGTTGTAAAATAAATAATTATAAAAATTTGTAAAAATAGCAATATCTTTTGATTATTTATTTTTTGTAAACTAAGTTAAATATTTACTTAAATCTCAATTTATATTAACTATACCTCACATTCATATTTGCTGGAATTTTGATAATCAATTCTAAATTTTCACATTTTATGATAATTACAATATTAGATTATACCAAGTAAATAAAAATTTTGGAATCATGTTCAACAACTTTTAAATATGAAATTATATAATAGTTCAGTGTTATTCCAAGTTACTGATGCGTCATTCTCAATTTTTCTTACTGGGAAAAATATTGCTTTTTTTTTTATTTTTTATTATTTTTTAAAAATTATTTTTGAGAAAAATTGTGACCACCATTTAAAATCTGCAAATAATATAAACATTATAATCAGATCTTGATTATGAATTATATATCTGACCATCAATCACCATTATAATTTAATAATCAGAAATCCTAAATTCAAATGAAATTAAAAATAAGAAAACAAGTCAATTAATTGAAACCTGGTTTTTAAAAAAAGTATAAAATTTAAACAAGATTTGAGTAAAGTGGCTAATACACACAGATCAATAAATTGTTGGTTCCCAATATCTTTAAAAGAAAAATAAAATAAATTATTTGGAGTTCAGTAAATAAATTGATGGCGGACTACTATTTTTTATTATTATTTATTTAATTTTGATACTGTTTTCTTTTTTACATTTTTATTTATTTATTTATTATAATTTAATACCAACTACACCAACCAACATACATATTACATAAATGTTTTGGATCAGTTGCTTCTTGAATTAAATGATTAACTTGGCCTTCAATTGATAATTGTAAACCAACAGTTGGAATACCTTGAAGAGTAGCACCAATTCTTTTTAAAATTTCAACAGCTTGTTCATTTTCAGCTTCTGCAGCAATCACAGGAGGATTATTTACATTACTTTTTTTGGTATCAAAAATCTCTAAAAATGGATCGTAAATGAAAGCTTCTAATACACGTAACAATACCTCTTTATTATTTCTGAGAACACGTAATGTATTTTCGCAAACGATTTTAAATGTACCTTCAACACCCAATACGCCAAATACATCGACCATATTACGAGTTAAACGGAATGGTACTCTTTCAGGTACTTTAAATGTCTCACCTTTCCAAAATAAACAATTGTAATCAATGTGAACACATTCACCACTACTTGAATCCAATAATATATTTTCAGTATGTCTATCACCTAATCCAAGAACACTACCAACTATTGACATGATTGCACAAGAACGAGCAAATGCATTTCTAGCGTCTAACCAACTCGATGCTTCTGGAAATTGTGCTAAAAAGAATTTATAAAGTACAGGTGGAAAGTAACGGTTGAAATCTTCATACAATTCCAAATGATTTTTTTCTTTTTTAGCTTGAACCAATTGAACAATCTTTTTAGATTCAACAGTGCAATCCATAGTTTCATAAATTGAATTCAATACGGAACGAAGTGTTGAAGTATTAAATACCCATTCTATGATACCAGATTCTTCGTTTAGTGGTACAACGGAATAAGTACGAATTTTCAAATTTCTTTTTCTGCATGCTGGATCACGTTTAACCAATTTATTAACCATTGTATTGAATTCCATGACACGTGTATCTTTACGAAGATCATCATTTGGTTTAAGAAGAAAACTATATTTGTTACCATGATTATCATTTACCATAATTTTCTTTGGACCTTGAAGCGATGGCATTACATCAATGTGATCATCAAATGATTGAATCGTTGGTAATGCACCAAATGCTTGAAAATTTTTATCAACTCTACCATTTGGTGGTAAATTAACATTCATTGAAGTTTGCAATGGAAGGATGACGGTTAAATACTTCATTTCATATAATTTTTTGAAATGTTCAGACATTTTCAAACTACTCTTTTGATTGGTTTGTTTATTTTGTGGGGGAAAATTTGAAACTGAAAGTAAATGAGTGCCCAATAAATTCATTTCATCTTGATTACGCTTAATTGATTCATTCTTTTGAGCCTTTTCTAAACAATTACGTGCTCTATTTTTTCTTAATGATGCATTTGAACGTATTTGAACCATCATTATCCAATTTGCGTGTTTTGGATACTCTGTCAACGTTTTAACGATGATTTTTTCAAGAATTCCCCATGTTTCAGCGTTTTTATGAGACATTCTCGATGCTAATTGTGATAAGAAAATCAACCAAAATGAGGCAGGTATTTCAGCATCCAATCTAGACATTGATCGTTTTATTGATTCAATTGAATCACTTGATATTGCCCTACTGACTTTTTCAGGATACTTGAAATCCAAAAATATTGAACCAAATTCACACCACAATGTAATGATACGAGTCAATGTTTGATAAATATAAGAATGACCCAATATAACTGCTTGACTATAACTTGCTAAAACATTCTTTGTGAATTCAACGTATGATATAATATCAATTGGTTTTGAATTTGGTGTATTTGTATTACCATCTCTTTTCAAATTTGTTAACAACGAATCATAATATCTTCCAAGAAAAAAGAAACCTTTTTCCCATTCAAAGGTAGTTGCAAGTATATAATGATCAGTCAACTCTAAGTGATGGGTGATACCACATTGTTGCTTCCATCTTGCTACCAGTAAATTTGTTTTTGAAATTAAAAATATATCTTCAACACTGTAACCCATGTGAATTAATTTGTTGTAATTTGAAACATCTTTGTTGATATTATTAGCATTAATACTGTCAACACTAATATCACCCAATCTATTCTTTAGTTCTTGTTTAAGTATATTAATTGCTTCGAAACTATTACCTTGATGCCAATTTAATTTTGCTCTTTCAATGAAATAAAATTTATCCTGTTGAACAATTGTTGGTTTCAATATTGCATTTAATGACAATTCATACTTTTTATCATGTCTTGCATATTTACCAATTTTCATCCAACAGTCTACCACTTGTTTTGAAAATGAACCAATCTCTAATATTTCACGACGAACACCTAAAATTGATTCTCTGGTTTTGAATGATGGTTGGGCAATATTTAAACGATTATCCCAATCAATTAAAGTTGAATTTAATAATTCTTGTTGCTGTTGTAATTGCTGTTGGTTATTAGCTCCACTGCTACTGAATGAATGAATTAATTTAAAACTGTTTTCAATTTCATTTAAAATTTGATTTTGAACTAAATATGGATAACAACGTTGGTATGAATCCAATGATGAACCAGCTAAATATTGTGATAACAATGTACGACACTGTGAAATATTAAAATTAAATTCTTTTTCTTGTTTTCTAACCAGTGAAAATAAAATTTTACCAATGTAGGTTTCAAAATTTTGTTCAAATGGTTGTGAAATTGCATCTTCAATTTTATCCCAATTTGATAATCTCCAACATGTTGAAACTTTTAATGAGTTAATTCTAGATTGATCTTTAGTTGTTAACCATGGTTCTTGTTTTAAACCTTCAATTTGTAATAACAATGGTTCATATTGACCTAAATTAAACAGGCAATTTAATGCACCAAATCTTAATTCCATATTACTTGGTGATTTTTCTAATGCATTATTATAATACAATAGAGCCTCCCCCCAAAAACCTTGACTTTCCAATTCAACAATCATTTCATCACTTGTTGGACTACCTAATCTCTTGTGCGAAAGTCCAACCAAATCATCAACATCATCCATTTCGTGATAAATCTTTTGAAGTAATTGTAAATTATTATTTAAGGCTTGTTCTCTTGCATTTATAACTGGTAAATTCTTTTGATTAATAATTGGTTGAATTGGTTGTTTAAAAGTTAATTGACCATTAACACCACCACTACCATTACTACCACTACCACCATTACTATTGTTAACTAGTTGATTATTATTGTTGTTGCTCTGTGATTGAATTTGTTTTTGAAATTGAGCTGTTTCATTTCTAATTAACGATTCCATATAATTTAATGAAGATGATAATGATTTACAACGGTATGCAGCAGATGCTAATATCTTTTCTGGTATACCTGCTAAAAATCTCTCCAATGACACAACTTCTGGTGATTCAATTCTCTTTTGTTTTGGAGTTTTACGAACAATTGGATTATTTAAATTGAATTTCTTTTTTCTAATATCAATCCAATTGATTAAACAATTGATAACGTGGAAAATGATTTGAGTACTCATTTGGCCATTTTCAGAATTGAGATCTGTATCATTGTTTAACACTTCCAATATTTCATTCTTTATTGAAATGATATCAGTTTCTTTACCATTATCAATAATGTTCAATATAACCAATGGTAATAGATAATGACAAATTTTTAAATCATCTTTAACAATTGCACGAGAAGCAATGAATATAGCATCCAATGGACCTTTAGTTTTATAAAGTAAATCAATTAACCATGTTGAAATCCATTTCTGGTGTGTTATTGTTGGTGAAAAGTAAATTCCATGTGTATTGGTTTTCTTATCCACGTCTGTTGCTGAATTACTACTTATACTTGAATGTTTTAAATGATATTCTGATGAACGATATGGTTTAATTACATCGGCACATTCTGGTGTTAATTTACTAAATAATAATTTTTGATCAGATGCCAATGATTTCAATATTTCTTGGATTGCATAACCTGCACGATCTTGTGGTGTTGGAAAACTTGGTGAAAGAACAAAATTTGAAAGATAATCTTCAATCAATTCTGCTGCAATTTGAATTTTATCTTTTTCAGCAGGTGATTGATTTCTAAGTGAAAAATCTAATTTTGCAGGATCAATAGCACCTAATTCACCAAGACATTCTAAAAATGAAAAAACAGTTTTTGGATCTCTACAACCAATTAACAATGATTTAACCAAATTATTTAATAGTTCTTGATCGGAATCTCTTGATATCATTTTATAGATTTCATTTCTGTTATTCTCTAACAATTGTTTTAATCTACCCAATGCCAAAACTTTTACTTCAGATGCATTTGTAAACAATTCAATTAATTGTGAGATTTGAGTTTGCAATGTTACATTTGAGTTTTCAGATTCCAATTGTTGAATGTATGGTTTTAACACTGGATATTCTTTAAGGAAAATAACAGTTTTAAAATATGGTTTTAATTCATCACAATTTTGAACTATTAAATAATCAAATATTAATACTGATTTATCTGGATAATTTGGTACATATGGTGTGATTGAAGATAATATTTGATTGAGTATTGGACCAATATTTGCAATTTTCAATAACTTGATAAAAATATACCAAATATCAATTGCCAATGATTGCAATGGTGCTTTCGATGCTAATCTAAGGAATACCATAATCTTTGGACGAAACAAATTTACAGAATCACCCATCCATTCCAATAAACATTTAAAACTTTTCACCACTGTTAACTTTTCTTGAATTGATTTTGATTTATTATTCATGATCAACGTAAAGAAATTCATTAATCCCAAGAATTCATCAATTAAAAACTTTTTAAAATCTGTTTTACCAAGGAAAACCGATGCATATATAATTGATTCTTTTGCTTGCTGAAGTTTTTCAATGTTTTCACCATTATCATAGTTTGCCAAGTTCAAAATCAATGAATTTATAAATGATTTTGGTAAATTTGATGCCAATGTTTGATGATCAAATCCTGCATATGTTGCAAAGTCTGCAATACAAGATGCAAGATGATCACGACTCGTCGAATTTAAGAAAATGTATTCACATATCAATCCAATGATATTTTCATTTATCAAATCTTTGATAAAACTTGGTAACTCTTCACTAATTGAATTTAATATATTCGATGAATTCTTTGCTTTGAATATTAAAATTGGCATTACAATTGGTAATGAAGATCTTAAAAATTGTTCCAATGTGCATTGTAAAAAATATCTACACAATTCAATCAATGATTGTTTGTTACTGTATATATTTTCTATGATTCTTGGTGTTATATATTGTGACATACCAACCGTAATCAATTGTTTTGGTGTTTGTCCTAATTTCTTTGCAATGAATTCAATTATTTCGATCGATGCTACTTTAATTGATGTTGATTTTGATAAATTTTCAATTAAACTACACATTGTAATTAAAATGAAATCATTTGAATAAATTTTATCTTGCCAATTACCAGTGGAGGTGATATCGTTAACATAGTTTGTTGAGGTTGTTGAAGTTGATGATGATGATGGCCCACCAATTTGTTGTTGTTGTTGATTAAACTGTTCTTTTGTTGAATTTATAACTAAATTTGCAATTTTCTTTAATAAATATAAAATTGAAAATAATAAATCTTCTTCTCTTTGATCGTTTTTGTTCAAGTATAATGGATGTAATTGAATAAAGAAATTTGTTAAAACATCTGGATTTGACTGATGATTATACTTTAACATGGTTACAATGATTTTGATTACCAATTTTCTAATCAAATTGTTTTTATTACTTGATAATAAACCAAGATAAAATTTGAAAAATGGTTCAATTGATGTTGATGGTAATGGTGAATTGTGGATCAAAATAGATTTAAATGTATAACCAAGATAAAAATATTTAATTGATGAATCAATATCATTTAAAACATCCATTGAATCATCTACCATTTCATCTATATCATTGAAATCATTTGAAAATAACTTTGAAAATTGAATTTCATTTTTAAATTTTGATTCCAATATTAAATTTTGCTCAATTTGCATTACTTCTGGTACTTGTTTGTTATCTTGATCGATTACAGTCGTAGTGGTAGTGGTGGCAGTTGTTGTAGTAGTTGTAGTGGTGGTGGTGACTCTTTGTTTTAAATATGAAGTTGATTTATAAGTTTTTAAACTTGTTAAATCTAAAATTGTTAAATCTTGACAAGCTGATACCACTGAACATTTACAAGTACAATAAGGTAACCAAATTCCATTGAATAAACCACAATCTGATAAATTATTATAATTTGATAATAATGGATCAATTTTAATTCTATCTTTTGGTTTGTCATTGTTAAACTTTTGCAAGAGTATCGAGTTATTAATTATAATTAAATTTCCATCAGCTGAATTATGACCAAGATATGCACAACTATTTAAATTTTCAAAAAAACAATAACCCTCTTTTAAACAATATAAACAACCACCAATAATACCAATCATATCCAATATTAAACTTGATACTTTTGAATCCATTATAATTTCCAAACGTTTAATTATATCATTTAAAAGTTGTTGAAATTGTTGATTGGTTGAGACTGTATTTAAAAAATTGACTGGCGTTAAATTTGAAATAAACACTGGTAATAATTTAATTACATTAATTAAATAATCATCTTCATATATTTGAGTTGATGGTTCTTGTTGTGGTGGTAAATCAGGTTCTTGAATAATTGTATCTGTATCTGTGGTTGTTGTTGTAGTATTATGAACACTTGTTGCATTTATATGTTGAGAATCACTATATTTGCCAGAGGAATCACTTGATATATTTACAAGAATTGGACTACTTGATATGATAATTGTATTATCTTTACCACTATTTGCTGATAAAGCTGATAATACTGTTTCAACTCTTTCATTTTGATAAAAACCACCTGGCAACCAACTAATTACATTGAAACAAAGTATTTTAATTGAATCAATTAATTGGTGATACTTTGAATAATTGAATATAGTTGAATTACTACCAGTAATCATTGATAATTTAAATAATGAATCCATTAATATTTCATTTGATTTTAAACTTGATATTCTATGAATATATTCAATTTCAATTGTAATTGATAAATTAAATAAATCAATTAGTATTTCTAAATATAATGTTGATAATTCTTTTTGCTGTAAGATTTGAAATAAAAATCAGTATAACATTTTTATTATTATTATAATGATTACAAATAATATATTATTTAAAACGTACTTTAATTAAAATATTATAAATTTGATTTAAATTATCAATAAACAATTGAATTGGTTCTTTAATTGATATTCTGTTGTGATGATTTTTACAAATTTTAAAAATTAAATGTAATGCTTTAATGTAGATTCTAATTGATTTTAATTGTCCAATTGATGGTTGTGAAATTAATTGTGGTGAACAGGTTGTTTTAGATTGTGATTGTGATTTATTGGTGGTGGTGGTTGAAGTAACTTGTTTTTCAAATATATTTGAAATATTTAAACAATTTGTATAATCAATCAATGTATTTAATATTTCCAATGAAATATCAGGTTGATCATCACTATCAATTAAATAAGATTGAGTGATCACATAATCAAAACATTGATTCAACTTTTCATGAATATCTTGATCACCAAACAATGGTACTAAACTATATAATGATTTAAATTGAAGTGTTGATAATTTTAATATTTTAAAATAAATATCTAAAATTGAAACCTGTATTTTAAACTCAAGAGTTAATATTTTTAATATAATTATAATATAATACTTTGTTTTTACATACCTTTAAATCTTTAAAAGTTGTATTATTAATTACAAATAATACGTTTGGCAATATTATTGAAGAGAATTCAAATAATGTTGAATCTGATACATTTGAAAATAGTAATGGTAAAATTAATGCCAATTTTTGGTCAATTAATTCTCTCTTTTTACAAAGTTTGCCATCGATTAACATGCTCATTGGTAAAAGAACATTTATAAATTGACATACTATATCATTGTATAATAGTATTGGTATTTCATTTGATGATGTTTTTAATAACTTTTCAAATAAATCTAATAATGACTTTACGGAATTAATACCTCAATATTAGTAAAACGTTTGATTTAGTTATTATGTTTTAAAAATATTATTAAAAAAGTAATCATACGTACATAAATAAAATTTGCCATGTATTTATATGATGATAATGAAATATCATCTAAAAGTATTAAATATTGGTAAAGTATGTTCCATAAATCTGTAGATTGTGTTAAGAAAAAATGTGAAAAGTTTTCAATTACACTACTAATTCCAATTAGTAAACCAGATTGGAGATTAATTAATCTATCAGTTGATGGTATTACAATTAATACACCACCATCATCAACTGGTTTATATGTACTTGTTTTTTCTTTTTCTTCAAATGTTGTGGTTGTTTGTTCTTTCTTTTTATTTTTTTCAATTTGATTAAATGCCATTTCAGTTTGTACCAATAAATCCAATGATTGATATGTTTTTGAATAACTACTTGATGTATTTGTCATATTACCATTACCTATATTTGAGTCTGATACAATTGAACTTGATAATTCACAATACGTCTTTAATACAATTGGATATATATTTTGAAGTTTATCTTGGTTATTACTATTTTCTTTTATAAAATCAATGCAATCTAAAAAGAAATAGGATGGATTAGTATTTGGTATAATGAATAAACATACAAAACTTTCCTTACCATTGAATAAATAAATTGTTTCTTTAAAAAATAATAATAATACGTTTAAATCCTCGGTTAAAAAATGTAACATATTAATGATTGTAGTTATTAAATTTTCTGTAAATTCATCTTCTTCATCATGTTGTTGTTGTTGTTGTTGGTTGTTGTTAATATTATTATTATTGTGTGTTGTTGATGATTTATGTGAAAGGAATGGAATTAATTTGAAAAGGTATGAACATATACTTGTACTATCACCAAATGCTAAATTACTGTTTTGTAATTTCTTTATAAAGTTTATAAGGATAACAATTTGATTTATATCTTTTGTACTAGCACTTGATACCAAATATGAATTTATTAATTCTGGTAATATCGATCGTATCTCTAATATATATGATTCAAACTTTTGTTTATATGTTGATTTTGTATGTTGTTGTAAATGTGGTGGTTGTACATTATCTTTTGTCGTGTTATCGTCTTGTAAATTTATTGGATGATTTTGTGAATTATATTCTTTTTCACCCAACTGATTTAATTGATTTATATCTACAAATAACGACGTTAATTTTTCCATTAATATTGCTTTTTCTCCATCATGTTGAATATTGTCCATTATTTGTTTGTGTGTTTAGTGTCAGAATTAATAAAAAAATGAAATTAATTTCAAAAAAAAAAAAAAAAACCAAACCAACGTTTTTTTATATGGCGGGTTTTTTCTTAGTATTATGATTTTTTATATAATTTAAAATTTTCGTTTTGATAGTAAAACTACCACCTCTTTTATTTGTATTGTTGTTGTTATTATTATTGTATTTATATATGTTATTAATGTTATTATTATTATTATTGTTGTTTTTTTTTATAATTGTTTGAGTACAGTTGATGCATCAGTATGAGCATGCTCGTTTATATCTTTTTCAATATTTTCAAAAACAATTCTACCATTATCAACGATTAATGCAAATCTTTTATATTCTGAAACTGGTGTTGGTGTACCTAATCCACTTAAATATTCATTTTCTGCTAATGCATTATCTAATGCAAATTTACTTTCAACATCTTGTAAAAATCCAATCTGTATATAAAAATTGTACATTAGTATTAAATATGTCATTTATTTAATATTAATAACAAAATTGATACATACTGTTCTTAATGGATCTAAACTAATTGATTTAGCTCTTAATATTGTTACATCAGAGTTTTGTAAACAAATTACACTGTCAACTCCTTTATTATAAATTTTATCTGCATTTTTAACAAATGATGGAATCTGATATGGGTACACAAAAGAATTAATATATTGAATAGGTTATAAAATTATTAATACTATCTGTGTGAACATACATGATGAAAGTCATCTGTTGGATGATTACCTTGAACACCAAATACAACTACTTTTTTATTATCAAATATTTCTCTTGATGTATGTGTTTTACCAAATTGATCTCTAAAAAGATAATTTGATGTTACAACATTACCAGTTGCGTAATTTCTGGTTTGATTTATAAATGATTTAATTAAATTTGATTTCTTAATATGTTGCATCTCGTTTACTAAAAAAAGTTGTTTGTTTGTGATTAAAAAAAAAAAAAAAAAAAAAAAAAAAAAAAAAAAAAAAAAAAAAAAAAAAAAAAAAAAAAAAAAAAAAAAAAAAAAAAAAAAAAAAAAAAAAAAA
>JACAFY010012339.1:0-23832 GCA_015252635.1 Dictyostelium capitatum
ACTTAAACCTCTGAATCAACTAAACCACCTATACTATTACACTAAATAAATAGAAAACTATTAGATTTTATATCTTTTAATATTAAAAATGGTAATATATGAGTTGAATAAAAATGATTTGTTGTTCAAAAGTGACTGATTTGTGTGTGTGTGTGATTTGTGAATGTGTGTTGTGATATGTGAAGGTAGTGGAATGAAAAATATGATTATAGAATCACATGATATGATGATATGATGATATGATGATATGATGATATGATGATATGATGATATGATGATATGATGATATGATGATATGATGTTATGATATGTTATGATATGTCAACATGAATGTGAAGGTTGCATTATTATATGAAACAAATATATAAACACAACAACACAACCACATGACACACCAACAACACATGTTAAATAAACACATCGTCCTAAATGAAATTAACTCCTATCCCATCTCCAATATGCTACAGTGGAGGTGCTAAAGTGTACCGTATTATTACAAAAACACACGAGAATATATAATATATAAAATAAAAAACTATGGATGAGGGGGCGTCGTATGAAAGGGTCGACCGCAGACACCATAGGTTAAACAACCAAAAGTTCCGAAAAACTACACTCCGTTTGCATCCAGGGACTCACTTGCTACGGCGAGTTATAACACCTGTAAATAAACTAAAAAAAACTAATGTAATAGCTTTTTTATTTGTATGTAATAATACAATTTATCATTTATTATTATCGTTGATTTTGATTTTGAGCGAAATGAAAAAAAAAAAAAAAAATTAAAAAAATATTGTTGAAAAAAAAAAATTTAAAAAAAAAAAATAAATTTTAACAGACTTATAAATTATTGGCGAAATTGTTCATATAATATATATACACCAATTTTTTTTTATAATGTTACAATTTCGTATGTGTGGTCAAATGGTAGATAATTGGATAACGAGTCAAGTGATATATATGATATTTTTTATTGGATAATGGTATGTTTATTTATGGTTGGAAGAAAATTTTTAGCTAAAATGGTACACCAAAACAACACAAAGCTCTCATATATAAAAAAAAATAAAAATAGATGTATATTTTATGTAAACATACATATAATCACAGTACAAATCAGCTGACACAATTGTTTTTTAAATAAATTTTATTATTTGATTTTTTTGATCTCACAATTTAAAATTGTAAATCTTCATATTAATTTTTTTATGTTTTGAATATTTTTATATACTAAATTTCATTTTTTAATTTTAACAATTAAAGCTAAAAATAAGACTCGGTTTATTTTGGTGTTAAATTTTTATGATCACAAGCACTGAGCACCAATGTAAGACTTTGGTAAATACCGCATATATACGTTTTTATCAGTTTTAGTATTTATATTTAGTTATAATTTAATATAATTTTTTAAGATTGATTTAAAAATATATTAAAAAAAATATAAAAAATGTTATAGTTGTATTATCTATTTCCTTTTACACTGTAATAATGAAGATTGGACCTGTGTGTATCCCTTAAACAAATTTAATGGTGAAATTCGAAATATTTTGATTTGTTTTTTATAGCGGGTCTGCAACTCCATCTGGTGTAGGGTGGCACTTATACTGCTTTTTTTTATTTTTTTTTTTTATTTTTTAAAATTTGTAAAAACGAAAAAAAACCGGTGAAATCAAATAATCAATTATTATTATTATTCAATCATGATTATTTATTATTACAAATTAGATTAGATACAACATAATTATCAATATACATGTAAGTTTTAAAAAATAAATAATACCCTCCTCAAGATTGAATTTGTGGGCATTCATTATCATGTTATAATATTATTTGTAAAATTACATTTCCACACATACACAAAAAAAAAAAAAAGAAAAAAAAGAAAGATTTGATATGATCTTTTTATCTTCATACACACAACCAACCAACCCAAACCAGTTAAATTTAATGTTAAACATTTTTTTTTATATAAACCTATTTTTTTGTTTATATATTAATCTTGATCCAAAATAAATATATATTATTCACACTCTTTATCTGCCCACATAGAGATACAATAAAGTTTTAAAAATATATTGTCTTTTTTTTTTTTTTTGTGTGAAACGTAAAAAGAAGAGAGCATATCGTATGTAAAAACACCACACCCAGATAAATATCAGATAAATATATTATTTTTAAAAAGATCAACCACACGGTTTTTGTATACAAAACTACACACACTCAATCAATATCACACACATGCCCATAACCAATTTTTGTCAACACTAAAAAAGTGCAAACATTAATAACAAAGTATTATCATAATGAAAAAAAATCAATTCCAAATTTGTGATTAAATTTAAAAATAAATCTATCAAAAAAAAAAAAAAAAAAAAAAAAAAAAAAAAAAAAAAATATAAAAAAAAAAAAAAAAAAAAAAAAAAAAAAAAAAAAAAAAAAAAAACAAAAAAATTTTCATAAAAATAAAAAAAAAAAAAAAAAAAAAAAAAAAAAAAAAAAAAAAAAAAAAAAAAAAAATTTAAAAAAAAAAAAAAAAAAAAAAAAAAACGCACTCTCAACCAACCAATTTATCAATTTAAATCAATTCTTTTTTTTTCTTTTTTATTCATTTTTAAAAAAAAATAATAAAGATAACAAATATAATTTCACATATATATATATTAATTTTATAAAATTTTAAATTTAAATTATTTACTCATATTAAAAAAAAAAAAAAAAAATTTATAAAATAATCATGGATAGCTTTAACAATTATGATATTTTTGATGGATGTTTTGATTATGTTGACAATCAAGATTTAATATTTGAATCAAATAATATAAATAGTGGTATTTGTAATATTAAATTGGAAAATCAAAATGATCAAAATCTTTTTTCATTTAATTCCGTTGTTAATACAATTACTGCTGCTACTGATGATCCATCTATTACATCCTCTGAAATTAATAGTAGTGGAGCCGATACAATTATTAATAATTATGATGAAGATTCAAATCCAATAATTAATCAACAACAACAAATGTATTACTATTCAAATAATAATAATTATGGTGGTTTATTTGGTCAAAATGCTAAACAACAACAACAACCTGATCAACAACTTCAACAAGATGAATATTTACATCAACCACATTATGGTATTGTTAATAATTGTAATAATAATTATGTCGTTGGAGCACCCACTACTGAAAATACTGTTACTGTTTCTGTTACCGATGTTTCTGCTTTTGCAACAACTACTTCAACCAATATTGTATCAGATAATTTAAGTTCAAGTCCATGTGTTATTATTGATGATAATGGTATTTCAAAAGATGTATCCGATTATGAATATGAAAATGTTGAACCAAATTTCCAAGATGATGATGATGAAGTTGTTGAAGTACCAACCAATTCAAAATATTATAAATTAAGTTATAATGGTAATGGTAATGACGATGATGACGAAGAAGAGTGTAGTGAAAGTGAAGAATCTGATTCTGATGATAATGAATATGAAAACAACATGTATAAAACTCAAAAAACAACCACAACAACAACAACCACAACCAACAACAATAACAACAATAATAATTTCGATTACAATAACAACAATTTCAATCATATCAATAACAACTACCATATCAATAACAACATCAACAACAACAACTTCAATCATTACAATTATAATAACAACAACAATAATACAATCATCAACAATGAATATTATGAGGATTCAGATGATTCGGATCAAGAATCAGAATATGAATATGATGAACAAGTATTTCAATTACCAATGATGCAACAACAATACAGACAACAACAACAACAACAACAACAACAACAACAACAACAACAACAACAACAACAACAACAATCACAAACTAATTATCAACGATTACCATATCAAACATTTGCAAGTGCACGACCACCAGTATTTAAAATGAATGATAGATTCTTAGACCATATGATTATTAGTGAAAATAAAGAACTTTATGTTACTAAAGAATTCCAAAAGTCAATGAAAGATGCCGCTGATAAAATATTCAAAATTTCATTTGAAACTTCATTGTTTACAAATAGATACATTAGAATGAATCAAGGATCACATAAGAAAAGAAACAAGATTGAAACTGAACATATTTACAAATGGATCACTGAAAACATTGATAATCCATATCCATCAAAAATTGAAAAAGTTGAATTAGCCATTAAATCAAATTGTCCAATTTCTGCTGTAAGTACATACTTTACAAATTTACGTCGTGGTACAAATAAGAAATGTATTTTAGATGAAGAAAATATTCAAAAGATTAAAAATGGTACTTATCTTCTTCCATCAAGAGTTAATGATAATGAAGATGATGAATCAACAACTGATTCAAAATCAAAATCAAAACCAAAAGCTTCACCAAAATCAAGAGTTAAAAGAGCAACTTCTTCAACTTCAACTGATTCCTCTGATGCTTCAACACCAATTCCAGCTGCAACTAGAAAATCAAAATCAAAAGTTAATTCAGATGATATGGTTACTTCAAGTAAAAGTAATAAAGTTACAAAGAAGTAAACTAGTTGTTGTTACCAATCAAATGTACACATACATATATATAATCAATCACACATACACATACAAACACACTGTAATATAATATAATAATAGTAATAAAATAATCTATCAATAATAATAATCATAGTAATAATATTTAAAAATATTAAATTCAATCTTTTTTCATTATTTCCAATAAGACTTGCAAAATAAAAGATAAGGTGAATTTATAATTTTTAATTTTTTTTTTAAGATCTTCTCTAGATTTATTATTTATTTAAATTGTTATTATTGTTTAATTAATCATCACCACCACCACTACCACCACCAAACATTAAATTATTTGGATATTTTTTGATAAATGAATTGTATGATTTTTCATTTAATACAAATTTAATAGTTTGAATTAATTGATAAGAAAATTCAAATGATCTATCTCTTAATGGATCAATTTCTTCATCTTCATCATGATAATTATTATAATCTGTATTATTCCAACTATTACTATCATATGATTTGATTGTTGGGAAATTACCAACTCTGAATTCAATATCATCCAATAGTGCTTGAATTTTTGATAAAAATTTGAAAAACAATTGAATTTCTCTAATTTCCAACAAGAATGTTATAGTTGTTTCTAACAATTCACAGTATTCATATGTATTCATTTCTTTAATTACTAAATCTTCAATTAATGATTCTAATATATCTTGAAATGGTGTATTGAATATATAATCATATGAATAATATTCATGATCTAAAAATGCCAAATTTTCATAATTCTTTTGATGGAAATCTTCTTTTTCATAATCTGTTAAACTTTTATCAAAACAACTTTTTTCGCTACGTCCTAATTCTATTTTTGACCTTGGTATTGATAATATAAACTTGATTAATTTTATTGATTTTATACCAAGATAATAAAATGAATGATAAATTGTATGATTAAATTCAAATTGTTCAAATGTATTTTCAAACCATTTATTTGAAATTAATTTATACATTTTATCAATATGTTGATATTCAACATTTACCACTCTAATTAATCTTTTAAATAAATGATTAATTATTAATTCCATTGATGAATTGAAACTTGATGAATTTTCATGATTGAAATTATATAATTTAAAAATTAATTCAATTGAATACATTATATCTGAATATGATTCACCAGATCTACAAAAATACATTCCATTTGTATCATCATTACTTGAACCATTTTCTAAATCAAAATAATGATAATAAAGAGTACTATGTTTAAATGGACTAAAACGATTTGATGAAATTTGATAAAAACTATAATCTTCCATATCATATGATTTCATACTCCACTGAATTGTAAATTGTAAACCATCAGTTGATTCTAAAATTATATCATTTGTTAAAAGTAGTTGAATTACTAATGGACTGATTTCCAATATTAAAGAATCAATAAACAATTCAGTAATGATTTCATTAAATTTACCATTTTGATCTAATAATTTAAATTCCAATTCTTTATATTGTTTACATGTTGAAATTGAAATCAATAATTGTTTATATAAATTTGATGTAAAATGTTTATAACCAGTTTCATTTAAATATTTTAAAAGTTTATTTAAATTATCTGCAGTTTGATTAACCCAATTGAAAATATTTTTAATTTGATGTTTTCCTTGTATAAACCATGGTATTAATTTACTACTATCTTGATCATAAAATTCTTGGTATTCTTCAAATGTTACATTTGGATCATTTGGTTTAAATTGTTTTAAAATTTGAATATTACATTCAAAAATTGCAAATGTAAATAATTTTTTATCATAATTTTCAAAATCTAAAAATCCTCTATATTTTTCATTTATCAATTTAATTTGATCTTGTTGAACCAATGTTGATTTTAATTTTGAATATTCTAATGCTTCTCTATCGCTGTAAACAAATGTACCTTTATTTGAAAATAAATTTACATTTTCAAATAACCAATCAACAGTTTCTTTATTATTTATAATTATTCTAAATGTATTTGAATTGTAAATACTATTCCATGTTAATGGTAATTTATTACGTAATTCTTTATTTAATATTGAACCAACCATTAATTCATAATCTTGTTGATTTGGAATTTTATGAAAATATTGAATAATTGATGTAATTCCACCACTATTTAATTTAGATGCATCCAACCAATTATAACCCAATGAATAAATAATTAAAAATTCTTTTGTAATTTTATCTTTTGTATTTTTAATTCCCAATTGATAAAATTGTTCCATTGTTATTTGTTTATGATATAACAATACATTCTTTAATATATTTACACTAAATACTTTTAAACCAGTTAAAATTACCATTCCATTATATTTATCTTGTAATGATTCAATTATTTCATCATATTTCAATAAATATTCTTTATAAATTAATTCTGAATCCATTGACATTAATTCCATTAATTTTTTACAATCATATTTCATTTTACTACCATCACCACCATTACCAACAGATACAATATATTGTTTATTTGAAAAGAATTCATGATTAATAATTAAATATTCAATTACTTCATTTTTAAATTCTTCATTTTGAATTGCCAATGATATAAAATATTCAATTGATTTATTTTCAATATGTAAATAATTTGGGTTATTAAATGGTGAACTATATAATAAATTATTGATTATTTTTGGTGTTGAATAATTAATTGCATTTTCCAATATTTTAAATTCAATTTCCAATTTTGATAAATGATTATCACTGAATATACTTTCAACCAATTCAATATTAAATTTTGAATTTAATTTATTTCTTATTATAATTTCGTATAATGGACAATCTAAAATTGATTCTAATTTTAATTGATCTTTAAAATGATATAATAATGATTGAAACTTTTTAAAATTATTGATTTTTAATTCAACTTGTTTTTTAAATTCATCTTCACTTTTTTCATAATATAATAATTCTTTAACGTCTCTATAATAACCAAATTTTAAATAATAATCATATATACCAAATTCTTCTTCTTCATCATAATAACTTGTTTCACCATCAGGTAATATTTTACCAAAACTAAATATCCATTCAATTATAGATTGATCAAATTCAATAATTTCTCCATTTTCTAATTTACATTTTAATAATTCATATTGACCATTATTAACAATCCATTCTAATGATTTTATATTTATAAATTTAATTTTATTTCTAATATGAATTTCATTAATTCTATTAAATTTAGTCCATTCTGTTTCTTGAATAACTGATAAAATTTTATAAAATAAATATTTATTATGTATAACTTTATAAAATAATGTATCCATTTCTGATGATATCATAAAAAATTAAAAAAATTAAAAAATAAAAAAAAAATAAAAAAAAATAAAAAAAAAACAAAAACTTTTTTTTTTATTTCGTTGAAAAAAATAAATAAATATCATGATATTTAAACTGTATTTTATTTATTTTTTTTATTATTATTATTATTTGTCATTGATTTTGGTATTTTAAATTTAAATAATGATTTTAAAATTCCAAATAATTTAAATGGTGAAAATTTAAAATTTTTATATTTATTTGTTAAAATGAATAAAGCTAAGAAATCCAAAACTGAAATTACAAATGATATTGATAAACCCATTGTTGCAAATTGAGTGAATATTTTATAATTTATTAATGTCCATAAATTAAATAAAATCATAATGAAATTCAATGTTAATGATAAATTAATTAACATTGATTTAACTGGTTTCTCTGTTTGTACCAATGCTAAAACTGATATAATAAATTGAAACAATGCAATCATTGAAACTAAAATTGTATACATTGATACAATTCCAATTAAAATTGGATTATCATATAATGCTATAAATGATCCATCTTTAACTGATGTTGCTGTTGCTGTTGTTGTTGATGATATAATATCTGAATCAAATTGAAATTCACCACTATCTTCTGTATAAAATTGACTATTTAATGTATCTTGTATATTTTCACCACTGTTACCAGCACCAATACTACTACTACAATTACTTGAAACATCACTTTGAATATATTTAAATAAATTTAACATTCCTCTTGGATCCCATAGCCCAAATCCTGCTAAAATTAAATATATAAAACAATCGAATCTGAGATAAACATCTATCATAAATTCTCTGCTTTTAAATAAAACTTCGTAAAATGTTTTCTTTTGTGGTGTTGTTGTTGTTGTTGTAGTTGATAATGTTTTGTTTTTATCTACCATCTTTTTATTAATATATTATTATTTATTAGATTGCTGTTTGATTTTATATAAATAATTTATTAAAAATGAAAAAAAAAATCGAAAAAAATGAAAAATTTGAAAAAAATTAATTTTTTTTCCTGGTTAAAAAAATCGTTTGTTTGTCAGCGCTAGCGTTGACCAGTACAATTAATACTTAACAATTGGTATGACATTAATTGTAAATATAAATAATAATAGTAGCTTACAGATCAAGATGAAATTTTAATTGACCCGCAAAATTTTTTAAACATTGTAAAAATATTGAAAAACAAGATCATTTTCTTTTAAAATGTGCAGATTCATTCAACAGTATAATGGATTGATCTCAACATACAGAACAATGTATTCAAAATCCTTAAAATTTTACAAACCCAATTGAAATGTTGTACCTTCCAATTCAAACTGATGATATTGACATTTGTTTTGATAATTTTAGGAGGTTATTTCAAGAAGAAAGGGAAAACATTAATTATTGGTATATTCTTAACCACCATGGTGGTTAAAAAAAAAAGAAGAATTGGCAAATATGTTAAGTTAATTAAACAATACAAACTTTAGTTAATGATAAATTAGTAGTTGTAATAATAGCAGTAACAGTACCAGTGGTAGCAGTAGTAATAGTGGTATCAGCAACAGCAGTATTGATTTTTAGCTGGTGTCAATCATCAACTATTCCAGGTACAGCGAACAGGTCAAATCGTTATGGAATGAAATTAAAACTAATTTATAAACAACAACAACAACAAATAAATTTTACTTTAACTAAAAAATAATATATTTTATTTATATTTTTTTAAATTAATTTGATCAAACCAATTGAAATTTTAATTTTAAATTAATGCTTGAACCAGTTTTACTATTTTCCAATATCTTCAATATTGGATGTGGTTCTTTTTTATTGTTACTTTTAAAATGTTCATAATATTTAATGACCAATGAACAAAGTGATGATTTAACATTATCATTGAAATAATTTGAAAATATATCATTATATTCAACTTGATCTTCGCTAATGGAATTAATGTCATTTAAAATTACCAAACGTAATTTTGTGATATTTGGATTTTGATTTAAATGATTTAGAACTGCAGTCAAAGCATCTCTTTCGTTAATGATGACATACAATGTTTGAATATTTGGCAAATTACATAATGGTGATAACATAGTTTCATCGGTAATATTAAAAGCTTGTAAACCAATACTCTTTAATGATTTATTACCATTCAATTGTTTGAAAATATCTGGTAATGATTTTTGGTTAAATTGAATTTCATATTGGTCATCATCAACCCATCTATTTAATTTTAATTTCTTTAATGTTTTATTTGAACCAATATCAACTTTTGATAATAATGATGAAATTGATTCACTTTTTGATAGCTTTTTATCTTTACCTTCACCATCATCTTCTTCATCTTTATTTTTTTCATCGTCATCTTTTTCTTCTTCGTCCTCATCTTCAACTTTTTCACCAGTTTGATCATTTAAAATTACTGATAATCTTGAAACTGAATTAATTTGTTCAAATACATTTGTAAAGAATTGAGGAGGTGTTCTATGATTTTTAAATACAAACGATTTAATTGATTTACATTTGAAAATATTTGTTAAATTTTGCATATTTAATCCATATTCATTTAAAGATGTTGTAATGTAATATGTTGTTGGGTTATATTTCAAAAGGAATGAAAATGAAAATTCGTGATGAACTGTTTCTTCAAATACATCCATATCATGATCAAAAACTTCTGCTTCTTCTTTGGTATATGGAAAATCTTCATAGTCCCAATGCATCCATAATTTCTTTACCTTAAAGAACCCGTCACATGTATAGTCATATCCAATATCAGTCTTGCATATAACTTTGTTTAAAAGAACTACTTTTTTCAACTTTGGACAATTTTCAATCAATTGCTTTTTAATTAATTCATTTTTATTTTCCTTTTCTGAATAGTTTGAAACATGTTTTGAAAATCCTAGTTCAATGATAGAAGGTACTTTAATTCTTTCAAGTTCTTTATATTGAATTAATTTGTATTTGTAATTATCTTGATTACCACTTGATAATTCAATATATTTGATTAAAGTTGGTACTGAAATAATGAATTTATATCTATTTAATTCATATGATACCAATAAATTTTGAATTGTTTTAAATGTTGATTTTGAAATTAATGATAATTCAAATACCTTTTCAATTGGTTGTTTGTGAATTAAATGAATTGATACAATGTTGAATAAATATTCACTTAATTTATTATTTTCATAAATAGCCATTTTATTATCAGTTTTTTGTCTTTTATTCACTGTAAATTCTTCCATTTGTATGTGTTGTGATTTCAATATTGATGTTAAACAAAAAAAAAATAAAAAAAAAAAAAATAAAAAAATATCAGAAAAATAAATATCTTCACAAATTGGTGCAAGTCAAATTTTTAAGAATATGATATGTTATATGAAAAGTTTTTATTATTTAAATGAAAAAAATTTAATATATTTTGAAAAAAAATCTTCACTCAAATTATTTATGAGGTAATTCGAAGTTTTTATTATAAAAATTGTTTGCAATGATTGAATTGGTAAATAACCATCAATTGATATATCATTTTTGAATTGATCGTTTGTAATATATATGGACCAATTGGTAATGTAGTATTAAGTGATAATAGTGTTATTGATTCTGGTAACTGACCTACAGTAACTTCTCTTTCTCTACCACCTAAATGTAATGATTTTAATGATTTTAATTCTGTAATTGCATTTAATGATCCTTCATAACCAAAGACATTTAAATAAGTTAATGATGGTGGCAATGTATTAAATGGAATTTCATTTTGATTAAATGAAGAAAGATCTAGTGCGGTGGTTTAACCATCCACCATCTAATGATTAACTTGGTTGAAACGAATCCATTTAACAGAATCAGGTATTACTCCTTTTGATATGGTACTATTGAAATCTTGTGGGAATGTAATACTTGTTACTGAATCTGGTTTACTATTCATTTCAAATGAATGAATATTATCGATGAATTCAATACTTTTAACACCATATGGAATTGAATTTGGTTTTAATATTTGACCATATCCTTTTAATACTAATTCTTGAATATAATGTTTATATTTATATTGATTCAATTCTTGAAATGTAAAGTTGTGTGCTATTTGTTGAATGCCATATAATTTTGTATGAAATAATATTTGATTTCTTAATATATTATTTCTCCATACAATGAAAAATAATTGATTCTTTTAATTTTTTTAATTTGGAATAGTATTTCATTCAGTATAATCAAAAAAGGTAATTAAATAATAAAAAACTGAATTTTTTTATTTTTGTAATATATTCTATTTATAATTCAATGAAAGCTAAATAATGGAAAATTTTATTTTTATTTGTTTAATTAAAATCTGTTCATTTCCGATAATCCAAAATACATACATAAAATTTACTGATATAAAAAATTCACATCCATTTGTGTTAAATCATTACGCAATATAGTAGTTATTTATTATTTATTTGAAAATATTTGAAAAAAGAATGCTTGGAAAAAATAAAAAAAGCTTGGAAAAAAAAAAAAATTATGACATTTTAAAAACGATTCCATTATTTTATTGTTATTCCATAACAAATAAATTCAATTGTTTAATAAATAAATCAAAACATAAAACTATAATTAAATAATAAAAATGGATTTAGAACTTGATAAACAACCATTAATACAAACATCACTAAATTCTCAATCACAAGAAACAATAGTATCTGAAAATATTATCAAATTTTCTTATTCAGGTAAAATTAGTTCTTTTCAAAATGTTCAATCATCTGAATCTGCTGCAATTGTAATATTAATCCTTGGGTTTTTTGTTAGGTATGTAGTGTTTTAACACTACATATTAAAAATATATTCTAAATCATTTGTTTTTTTACTCTCTCAATTTTTTATAGTTTAATTTGGTTGGGTGGTTTAATTTTCATAACTTCAAAAAATAAAAAAGCTATGTGTTACGGTATTGCTAGTCTCGTATTGTAATTATCATTATTTCTATTTATCTCCTCAAAATTCCCATTATTAATATCTAATTATTTATTTTTTTAAATAGATTCTCTATTTCTCTTACTTTTTTTATTTTAATTTTAACTGGTAAAATCACTTTTTAGTCACTGAAAATAACAGTGATTGATCAAAAAAAAAAAAGAGAAAAAGAGAAAAAGTAAATTAATCACCTTTCTTTTTTATGTACATAAATAAATCTTTTCTAATGGTAATTATAAATAAAAATACAAAAAGTTATTAAATTAATTTATTTTACAATGTTACAATTAATTGAAATTAGAGTATCTGGTTCATCTTTTGAAAAAGTAGATGTAATTGATTTATTATTATTATTAAATTGTAATAATGATCCATTACATGTTTCAATTGTAAATACCAATATTAATTCACTTTCTTTATTTATTATTTCTTTTGGCCTAAATTTAAAAATTGAACATTTTGAATATAATGATGATTTATCTAATATTAATGAATTTGAATTTGAATTTGTTAATCCAATTTCATCAATGAAATGAACGTATCCACCAATAAAATGAACACTTTGAATTGTAAAACTAAATGCTGTACGTCCTAATTTTTTAATATAAAATCTTTCTTGTAAACTTGATATTTCAGTTGTTTCCATTATAATTCCATTTGTTCTCATAAATTGTTTACTAT
The DNA here is from genome assembly GCA_015252635.1 of Dictyostelium capitatum. NCBI lineage: Eukaryota > Evosea > Eumycetozoa > Dictyosteliales > Dictyosteliaceae > Dictyostelium > Dictyostelium capitatum. The sequence continues at coordinate 13,486 of JACAFY010012339.1, forward strand.
TATATGATTGAAAATTACAATATTGTTGTTGCTTATCATCAAATGTTGAAAAAAGTATATTATCTGATAATTTAAAAAAATACTTTATATATAAACTGTATTCATAATTTGTTGCTTCACTCATCCATGGATAATGAGAATATATTGAAATAATCAAAACCAATATACTAGTAATGGTAATTATAAATCCATAATTTCTTTCATTATTATTATTAATTTGTTTTTGTTCATTTTCTTTTACTAAAAGTGTAGCACTACCACCACTATTACCAACATTAAATTGAACTAATTTTATTTGATTATATTCTTCTCCCTCTTCATCTTCTTGTATTTCTTTTTTTATTTGGTGCTGTATACCTTTATTATTATTATTTAATTGTAATTTTAATCGCTGTTTTAAATCATCAATTTCATTTGACATTTTTATAAGTTCATTTAATTCTTCCAATTCTTTTTTTAGTGATGTTGTAGTTTCATTCATTATTTTATTACTGTTATTACATGTATTTATCTTTGATTTTGTACAGATCTTTTTTAAAATTTATAAAAAAAATAGAAAATTAAACGATAAACAAGATCAAATTATTTGAAAAAATGGCTTTTGAAAAAAAAAAAAATATCAGTTTCTGATTTTTATTAAAAATAAATAATTAAATTAATTATTTTATTATTTTTTATGACAAGTTATTAAAACTTGGGTACCACTCTTTTCACTACCTTTTATATATGTTGAAATTGATCCTGATGAATCCTTATTGAAATTTAATATTTTACCATTACAAGTTTCAATTTCAAACACATTATTAATTGATGGATGGTGTATTGGATTAAATTTAAAAATTGAACATTTAGAATTTAATGATTGTGATGGTGAAACCAATTTAAAAATGTTTTGATCAGGTTTATATTCAATATAACCATCATTAAAATCTTTATTTGCTGATTGAATTGTAAAACCATTTGAATTTTTTTTAACTATATATCGTTCCCATTCTTTTGCCCACTCTATACTATTTACTATGTTACCATCAGTTCTTAAATAATATTTTGTATTTATTGACTGAAAATTACAATAATGATCACTTGATAGTAAATTTGGAACCATTGTTTCAACTATTTTCGATGGTGTTAACAGATAATTAAAAAATGCAGATAAAGCTACAGCCAAGAGAAATACTAAAATACTTTTTACCCAAAATGATGTTGTATCTATAATTGGTTGAAGTGGTGGTTGTATTTGTATTGGTAGTTGAGGTGGTGGTGGTGGTTGTGCTTGTATTGGTGGTTGAGGTGGTGGTGGTTGTGATTGTATTGGCGGACGTGTTGAAGGTGTAGATAGATTGTGTGATAATTGCTTATTTTCTAATTCTATAACTTTTCTGTTCTTTTCAAAAAGTGCCAATTCTAAATTTGTCCATTTTTCTATTGATTCTTTTCTTTCAATTTTAATATTATTCTCCAATTGTATTATTTCTTTATATAATTCATATAACATTTGTCTACTTGATAATGGTAAATCTGTAGATACTAATTCAACGAATCTACCATCATCTGCATTTTGAATATTTGGTAATAATTCTTTAACTCTTTTCTTAAATTCTTTCAAGTTTCTTTCTCTGTCACCCATCTTCTTCTGATCACATTTTAAAAAAAAATAAAAAAAAAAATAAAAAAAAATAAAAAAATAAAAACTTATTTTAAGATGAGAACAAAAATGAAATTTAATTTCACTCTTCTTTTTAAAGAGTAGGAATGTTTTAAACAAATGTGGTATAACACATTTTCTCTGTCATAATTTTCACAACAATTTTTAGTATTACCACTCATTTTGAAATTAACACACTAAAAAAAAAATAAAAAAAAAAAAAAAATAAAAAAAAAAAAATTGGGTTTTTGTGTTTTTTAAAATAATTAATTTAATATTTTTTTAAAATATCTTCACAAATAAAAACAAATATTCAATTATAGGTTTAAAATGTTTTTATTTATTTCTGGTATGTTATAGACTTTGTTTTATTGGAATTATACAAGATTAATTATTAATCAATGATGTGCTGACCCCATTTGAATTTCCAATAATTTATATACTAATACTGTACCTCTTTAATATAGATAATGATTTCAATGGGATTGTATTGGCTGTTGTTTTTATTATAGCCTTTCTTTTATTCCATAAAACCAATTCACGTTTAGCTTTTTATTTTGATACTTTAATTTTAGCTGGTATGAATATAAAATTATATAATGATGATGATGATTTGTTAGTTATAGATGTACTAACATATCAATCAATTTTAAAACAGTTTGTTCAGGTATTACAATGGGATTTTCATCATCAAGTGCAATTTCAAATGCAGAATTCTTTTTTGATATTTTTATAGCTATGTTGGTATTGATGTGTGCTCTTCATTCATTATATAAAAGTAGTTCAAGACGTTATTTGGTTTATGGATATTTGGTCCATGCATTTTGGGATGCACTCCACCATTCTTTGTTCCACATGAAGTTAACTCGTACTCCTTATTGGTATCCATCATTTTGTTTAATTTATGACGTTTTTGTAGCAGCATATTATTATAGATATTAAAAAAAAAAACAAACAAATAAAACAAATATGCATATAGCTATGTTGGTATTGATATGTATTCTTCATTAAATATATAAAAGTAATTCAAGAGTTAAATAAACAATCAAAACAAATATATAAATAAAACTAATCATATGTGACATAATGAACTTGCAAAAAATGAAAAAATTTTAAAATTTGAAAAAAAAAAAAAAAAAAAAAAAAAAAAAAAAAAAAAAAAATATTTTTTTTTTAAAAAAAAAAAAAAAAAAAAAAAAAAAAAAAAAATGAAAAAAATTGTTTTTTTTTTTAAATTCGATAGCCACACACAACCTCACCACCACAAATAATAAATAATAAAATATATATGATAGTTGTACAGATAAATAATAAATAAGATAGAGAATGAGTTTTAATAATAGTAGTAATAATAATAATAAAAAGCCATTGACAAATAGTTTAGCAACCAATCCACCAGCTAAAAAGATATTAATTATTAAAAATTTAAAACAAATACCAAAAACACCTGATAACTATGAAGATCAATCATGGAAAAAATTAAGTTCAGCAATTACTTCGATCAATAGAAAAGAATCAACATCATTAACACAAGAAGAATTGTATAAGATGGTAGAGAATTTATGTTCCGATAAAACATTGGCAAATAATCTATATAATAAAATATCACTTCAAATTGAACATCACATTAAAAATACATTACAATCATTAGCATCAACAATGTCATCTGATCCAATCTTATTTTTAAAATCTATAAATTCAATTTGGAAAGATCATACAAATCAAATGGTATTGTATTTACTTGTTATTAAGAACGTATACATACACAGTTACTAATTACTACTATAATTACTACTACTAGATTATGATTAGAAGTATATTTTTATATTTAGATAGAACATTTGTAATTCAAAATCCAAATAATTTAAAATCAATATGGGATATGGGGTTATACTTTTTTGGTAATAATTTATCATTATCAAATTTACAAAGAAAAACAATAGATTCATTATTATATTCAATTAGATGCGAAAGAGAAGGTGATGAAATTGATAGAGATTTAATACATAGTTTAGTTAAAATGTTATCATCATTACTTGTAAGTGTGGTTTTAAAATTAACATTATATCATATATATATCTATGCTAACAAACAATCATTATCTTACAGATTTATTCAAATTTTGAATTTGAATTTTTAAAAGAAACAAATAGATTTTATGATATAGAAGGTAGAAATAGAATTAATGAAAACGAAATACCAGTATATTTGAAATTTGTAAATGAAAGAATAACACAAGAAAATGAAAGATTAATGAGATATTTGGAAACATCAACTAAAAAACAATTGACATTGGTATTGGAAAGACAACTAATTGAAAAACATGTTGATACCATACTGGAAAAAGGGTTTACAATGTTGGTAGCAGAAGATAGAATAGAAGATTTAACAAAATTGTATCAATTGTTTAGTTGTGTAAATGCAATTCCAAAATTAAAACAATCATGGATCACTTATATAAAAACAGCTGGTGTTAAAATGTTGAGTGATCAAGAAAAGGAATCAACATTAATTCAAGATCTATTGGATTACAAAGATAAATTAGACAAGATCCTCACAGAATCATTCCTCAAAAATGATATACTCACATACTCGTTGAAGGAATCATTTGAATACTTTATAAACACAAAACAAAACAAACCTGCAGAATTGGTAGCAAAATTTATAGATTCAAAATTAAGAGTTGGTGGTAGTAGCAAGAGAATGTCTGAAGAAGAATTGGAACAAATACTGAATAAATCATTGATACTCTTTAGATATATTCAAGGTAAAGATGTATTTGAAGCATTTTACAAAAAAGATTTATCAAAACGTTTACTATTGGAAAAAAGTTCAAGTATAGATGCAGAGAAATCAATGATCTTAAAATTGAAAACAGAATGTGGTACAACTTTTACAGCAAAATTGGAAGAAATGTTTAAAGATATTGAATTGAGTAACGATTTAATGAACTCTTTTAAAGATTCAACTGCAATTCAATCATTAAAACAACCAAATGGATCCATTATAGAAATGAATATATACGTTTTAACAAGTGGAAATTGGCCAATGCAAACATCAACTCCTATCAATTTACCAAAAGAATTTTTGGTTTACCAAGATGTTTTCTCCAAATTTTACATGTCAAAACATCAAAGTAGAAAGATTTCATGGCAAAATTCATTGTCTCATTGTGTATTAAGATCAAGTTTTCCATTGGGTAAAAAAGAATTGTCAGTTTCATTGTTTCAAACAACAATTCTCTATTTGTTTAATGATTTATCCGATGGTGGTGATGGTGGTTGGATTTCATTTAAAGATATTCAAGTTGCAACTGGTTTACCTGTTCCCGAATTAAAAAAGAATTTACTTTCATTAATAAGTTCAAAATCTGATATTTTAATTAAAAAATCATTAAAAAATGGTAGCAGCAGTAGTAGTGGTAGTAGCAATAATAAATCAATTGATGAAAATTATGATTCATTTTCATTTAATCAAAAATTCACCACAAAATTATTTAAAATCAAAGTAAATTCAATTCAAATTCAAGAAACTGTCGAAGAAAATCAAAAAACAAATGAAACTATCATTAGTGATCGTCAATATCAAGTTGATGCTGCTATTGTTAGAATTATGAAAACAAGAAAAACATTGTCTCATAATTTATTAATTTCCGAATTAATTACATTACTTAAATTTCAACCAAAACCAGTTGATCTTAAAAAAAGAATTGAAATTTTAATTGAAAAAGAATATCTTTGTAGAGATCCTTCAAATGCTATGGTTTATAATTATATGGCTTAAATATATTCATAAAAAAAATAATAATAAAAAAAAACAATATTTTTAAAATAATAAAAAATTAATTTAATAAAAAAAAAAAAAAAACAACACCCACACATACGCACACACAATAATAAAAAAGACAAATCATATTTTTTAATTTTTTACTTTTATTTTCATTACATACACACACAGACAAACAAAGACAATGTTAATTTATTTATTTTTAATAATATTAATTTATTTATTAAATTCATTTTATGTTAAATCAATTAAAGTATTTCCTAAACATAATATAAAAGGACCAAAAATTGGTTTACCTATATTTGGTAATTTATTACAATTGGGTAGAATATCACCTCAAATTGAATTAATGAAATTAGAATCTAAATTTCAAGGTGGTATAATTAGAATATGGATGGGTGATTGCTATTGTGTATTTTTATACGATGTTGATTTAATTAGAGAAGTTTTCATTAAAAATTTTGAAACATGTTCAAATAGACCAAAATCACCATTGATTAGAATTGGTACAAATGAATTTCGTGGTATTAATGGATCATCAAACCAATGTTGGTTAAAAAATAAGAATATATTAGTAAATGCAATGAAAAGAGCAAACACTAAAAATATTTATAGTTTATTAGATAATCAAGTATTAGAATTAATTAATATTATGAATAATACAAACTATCAAAATGTCAGTATTAATTTTAAATATATTATAGGGGGTAGATAAATATATTAAAATTTATTATTAATTTAATAAAACTTTAGTTTAATCCAAAATATTATTTTAGAAAGTTTGTTTTATCAACAATGTTTAAATATATATTTAATGAAACAATTGAAATTAATGGAAATAAAGGAACTGTAAATGAATTAATTGATGAAATTGAAAATATATTTAAATCTGTAAAAATTGGTAAAATTTTAAATACAATTAAAATATTGGAAATACCATATTACTTTTATTTAAAATATACAGATAAAGTATTTACAAATATAAGAAGTTTAATAATTTCAAAATATAAACAACATTTAAATTCAATTGATTTTGAAAATCCAAGAGATTTATTAGATATTTTAATAAATGAATATGGTAGAGATTTGAATTCAAATATAAATCATACTCAAGATGATATTTTAAATATATCACAAGTTTGTTTAGATATTTTATTATCTGGTAGTGAAACTACTGCAAATACATTAGAATGGATGATAATTAAATTATGTAATAATCCAGAATGTCAAGAATTTGCATATCAAGAATTAATAAAAGTAATTTCAAATGATGGTGCAACATCAACATCAAGACAAATTATATTAACAGATAGACCAAATACACCATATATTCAAGGTATAATTAAAGAAACAATGAGAATGCATCCAGTTGTTGTATTTGGATTACCAAGATCAAGTGAATTTGATGAAACAATTGGTAATTATTTCATACCAAAACAAACTAAAATATTTATAAATTATCATTCAATTGGTTATAATGAAAAGTATTTCACAAATCCATATAAATTTGATCCAACTAGATACAACAATAACAGCAATAGCAATGGAAGTAATAGTAATGTTAATCATATTTTCTTTGGATTAGGTGCTAGAAGTTGTATTGGTCAACAAATTGCAAATGATCAAATATTTTTATGTATTTCAAATATTTTATTAAATTTCAAATTATTACCAATTAATGAAAATGAAAAAATTAATGAAGATGGTATTTTTGGTTTAACTGTTTGTCCAAATAAATTTAATATAAAATTAATTTCAAGATAATAAAAACAAATAAATAAATTGAATTATATATATCTATAGTATTACACACAAAATTTATTATTAATTTCTTTTTTCTAATTTTAATTTAAATCTATTTGGACGAAGATTTAATCCAGAAACGTAATTTGTATCATCAATTTTTTTTCCATCAACTGAAGATAATTTAAAATTGTATAAAATGTTTGAAACCAATAAATAAATTTGATCAATACCTAATTGTTGACCACTATATAAAATTTTAATTAATATAACAATATAACAATTTTATGATAATATATTATTAACGATACTTTACACACAAGATCTAGCACCAATGCCAAATGGTAAAAATGAATCTGGTGTAACACCACCAACAAATCTACAAGGATCAAATATATCTGGATTTGAAAAATCTTTTTGATTTCTACCAAGCGAAAAATGATTTATAATAATCATTGTATCTTTTGGTATAAAGTAATCTTTAATTATAATATCATTATCACAAGATCTTGGTAAACCAAATGGAGCAGGTGGTTTTAAACGTAATGTTTCTTTAATGCATGCATATGTGAAAATTGTTGAAGGTCTATCAATTAATTTCACACTTTTAATAGCATTATCTGTTGTTGTGTTTGATTTATTATCTATATGTTCAACTACTATTTTTAATTCTTTATATGCTTTTTCTTGAATTTGTTCATGGTTACAAAGTAATAATAAAAGCCATTCCAATGAGTTTGCAACTGTATCTGTACCTGCTAAAAATATATCAAAACATACCTGAACCACTGAATTGATATTATCATCTGTTGGTTCACCATATTCAATTATTAATAAATCCAATAAATCTCTTGGTTTCTCTTTATCAATAGTTTGAAAATGAGCAAAATACCTATTTCTAATGATTGATCTAATTTTATTGAAACAACCACCACTAAACATTAAATATTGATAATAAAATGGTTGAAGTACTTTAAAAAAGTCACCAGCATTTCCAAGCTTCATGAAATTAAATGCTTGGTCAATCAAATCTATCAATTCTGCCTCTTCTCCACTAACTTGTTTACTATTATCAAATGATATAGTTTCATTAAATACATATTTAAACATTATTGATAATGAATATTTTCTTAAAAATAAATCTGGATCAATCTGTAAGTTTTTGAATTAGTACAAGTAGTCTTACTATTAGATAAATTAATTACAAAAACACACTTACAAATTCATTTGATGATTGAAATTTATACATTAACTTGATTAATGAATCAACTTGAGATTCTAAATGATCATAAACTTGCTTTAAATTTGTTTTTCTCATTGTATTTGATAAAAAGTTTCTATTCCTTTTCCAAATATCACCCCTTGATCCTGATATACCAAGATAATTATTTGATCCAAATGTAATTGTTGGTAATATTGGTCGACTGAAAATACCTTGATTTTAGTATATTATTAAAACATATTATAAATTTTACATTAATATACTAAAATAAATATTTACCTTGTAAAATTAAAATGATTGTTAACAAATATTTCTCGAATTATTTCAGGATCACTCAAAGAGATACAATAGTAATCACCAAACCATAATCTATATATTCCACCAAATTTACTATGATAATAATCCATTATTGAATATGGATTATTTCTTAACCCAAACAAATTCCCAAGTATTGGTAATGCTAATGGACCTTTCATTATATCATTTTTTGTTCTTTTTTTATTTTTTGAAATCTAATAATAAGAAATATATATATTTGATTAATATATATGTTATATTTATTTTGATACCCATATTAACAATACATACAAAGGAATAAATTAAATAAATAATAAATAAAATTATATATAAAATATTATAGTTTGTCATTTTTTTTAATAATAATAATAATAATTATTTAATATAATATTAATTTAGAATTACCTAAATAATAAATTTTAAAATAATAAACAAAAAAAAATAACAATAATGAAATGACAAATATATACTTTCTTCAACACTTTATATTTTTTTTTTATTTTTGAGATCTTGTCAACAAACACCAATATAACAACTAGTTTTTGTGTGTATTTAAAAGATTAAAACACACCCAATAAAGTAATACATAAACAAGATAAGCAAAACACACACACACACACACACAAACAACACACTTGACACATAAAAAAATATAAAAATTGTAGCATTAAATACCCCACTTCTATGTTTTCATGTTTATTATTTATTAATACATTTATATAACAAAGTTGCGACTCCTCTAATTAATTGTTTTGTCATATACCATCTTTTTTTTTTGTTTTCTGAAAGAAAGAGATAAGAGATAAAGGTTGGTTTTCTTAAAACCTAAAAAAAAATATAAAACAATATTACTTCGTCCAGAATAAAGTTATATAGTATTGCGATCATATTATTTGGGTATCATACAATGTGCGCAATAAATTATGAAATTTTTATTTTTTATTTTTATTTTTTATTTTTATTTTTTTTTATTTTTTTTTTAAAATTGATTTCCACTTAATAATGAGTGAAACAAAAAAATATGGTTTACAATTAGCAAAATCAAAGAAAAGTGTATTTAAAGATGAAGATGATGAAAATGATTTTAAAGAGAAGGATGAAGATACAAGTAATAGTAGTAGTGGATATATAGATTACATGAAACAAAAAGCAAATACAAAAGTTGAAAAACAATATAAAGATGCACTTGCGGATGATCCAACTGCATTTGAATATGATTCGGTATATGACGAAATAAAGAATGAAAAGGAGAAAAAGCTTGAATCAAGACTAGCTGCGAATAATACCAAAGAATCAAAATATATATCAACATTAATGCAACAATCAAATTTAAAGAAAAAACAATATGAACGTGTAAAGGAAAATCAAATTCTAAAAGAAAGACAAGATGAAGGTGATACATTTAAAGATAAAGAAGTTTATGTCACACAGGCTTATAAAAGGAAATTAGAACAAGATAAATTGGAAAAAGAACGTTTAGAGAAAGAAGAAAATGAAGAGCAAACTAAAAAAAGAGATATATCATCATTTCATAAAAATTTATATTCATCATCATTACATGGTGATACTAAAAATAATGATAAAAAAACAACACAAACTACATCAACAACAACAACAACAACATCAACATCAACATCAACATCACCATCAACAT
>JACAFY010012350.1:0-23785 GCA_015252635.1 Dictyostelium capitatum
TTTTTTTTTTTTTTGTTCATTTTAATTTAAATTTTTTAATAAATTTTTTTTTTTTTTTTTTTTTTTTTTTTTTCAATTTCAAAATTTTTAAAGTTAAAAACAAAACTTTTAAAAAAAAAAATTATTTTGCTGAACAAACACACATAAAATTGCAAATATTAAAATTCATAGTTTTTTTTTAATAATAGTTCTATATATATTTAAATATTTGTATTTATATTATTTTTTGATATACAAAAACATATGAAATATTTCGATTACAATAATAGTAATAATAATAATAACAATAAAAATAATATAATAATAATAATAAATAAATAGACATACATATATATAAATGAATTATATAAAAGGACTACCACCAAGATGGCATATAATTGGTAAAGAAGGAATTTGTTGTGATGGAAATTGCATTAAAAGTAATGGTAACAATGAATTAAAAATTAGTGGTGGTAATGATGCTATAACAACTTCAAATGGTATCACATTTAATACAAGTGGAATGTATAGTAATGATGATACAGATGATATGAAAGGACCTCTGGATACAACAAACTGGATTGTGAAGGATTCTATACTATGTGGTGAATATCCTGGTATTAAAGAGGATGATTTAAATCATTATAAAACTTTAACAACTTTATTAGATTCTGGTATGTAATTTACAAGTTTAAAAATTATGTAAACACCATAATTACTAACACCACTGAAATTTTTCAACAGGAATAAGAGTATTTGTTTGTTTACAAGAAGAAAATGAATTAAAAAAATTTAGACCATATAATAATGATATTATCGAAACAGCCAGAGAGAAAGGGATAGACGTTGATTCAATTCAATTTATTAATTTAGAGATTGAGGATGGTGGTATTGCAGATAACGAAGAATTGATTGATTTAATTGAAAGATTATTGACATTACTTGAAGAAGGTAATAAAATATATTTACATTGTTGGGCTGGTAGAGGTAGAACTGGTATTGTATCTGCATGTTTATTGGGTAGATTATATAAGGTGTCTGGTTTAGAAGCACTAAGAAGAGTACAAGATTGTTATCAACAACGTGTAATTGGTTTGGGTGAATCGCCTGAATATCATCATCAAAAAATGCAGGTTATTAAATATCTAAAACTAAAAAATGAATTATTAAATAGTAATAATTCTTCAAATTAAAAAACACAACAATAAATTAATTAACACAACCAACTATATTTGATATAATTACCAACAACAATAATAATTTCAAATTGACACAATGTTTTTTTTAAAAAAATTTAAGGGTTCAAAGATTTTGTTGATGGTGAATTGGTGGAAAAGTTATAGAAAATTATTATAATGATAAACCGCCCATCACGTGTCACACCTTTTAAGATTTTTTCGTGCAATGGTATTCACGAAATATCTTTATTTTTTATTTTTCTTTTGACTTTTTAACAAATTTATTTATTTTTTTTATCTTTCTCATTTTATCTTTTTTTTTTTTTTTTTACAAAATTTAATCAAAACACAAATATATATATCAAAAATGAACGTCAACATACCATCTTCAACATCAACTAATGTAACCTCAACTGGTTTAAATTTAAATTTCATTGGAAGCAACCAAAGCTCAATGGGTTCGTCTAGACGTTGTATGTTTATCTAAATTAATTAATAATTATTAACTTTACCTATCACTAACATTAATTATTATTATTATTACTATTATTATTATTATAGCAAATGTATTTTTTTAAATTTTGATAAAACAAATAATTTATTAAAAATCTAATAAATATTATATTTTTTTTAAAAAAAAAAAAAATGTGATCACACTATGGATAAAAAAACAAAGTTGTATGTGCATCATATGTGTATGTGTTGAAAAGATAAGTTATTCGATAAACGTTTAGATTTTTAGTTGAATTAATTATTCTAAACCTCCTAAAAAATATCAGACACATAGGCTAGGGTGTCGAAAGAAAGTTTTTACAAAAAATAAAATAAAAATTAAAAAAAATTAAACATTTCGCAAATACAATCACCTCTTAAGAAAAGGAGAAATTTACAATTTTAATATATAAAAAAATTATTAGATAATCGCTTCATTTTTTAAATTCAAATAACATTTTCACTATTACCCCTACTCTACTACAACCACTGCTACTAGATAATAATACTATATCACTTTTTATTATTTAATAAAATATAATAAACACACATAAACAAATAAAATACAGCTGCTACAACATAGTATTTTTTGAATTTGTTTTTTTTAAATTTTTATTTAATTTTTTTTTTTTAATTATTTTTTTAAAATACAATCGTGCCACTCATACATTCACATAATATACTATAAATATTAAATATTATAATACCAATATTGCTGTGTTTTTTATTATGTTAAAAACCCTTTATTAATCTCAATAAAACACACACACACATAAACACAATTGTATATAAAAAAAAAAACACACTACTACGGAGACGAAAGAGCACTTATTACAATCTTTTATTATTTTATAAACTATGATTATAAAACTTCAAAATCATTTAAACTATATATAAATCAATACACTCATACATTCACATAATATACTATAAATACTAAATATATAAAATATTATAACACCAATATTACTGTGTTTTTTATTTATTATAATTTGTTAAAACCTTTTATTAATCTCAATATAACACCCCTTTTTTTTTAAATTATTATTAGATCAATCTTTCACATTATTTATTTTTTTTTTGTATTGTTTTGTTTTGTTTTGTTTTGTTTTTAAATTTTTAAATTTCTATTGCCACAATAACACATTCAAACGTATAATCTTACAATAAATAACCTTTTTTATAAATAATAAAGGAAATAATAATAAAATCATATTTTAATTTTAAAAACCAACGACACAAAATAACCACCACACAAAAAAAAAAAAACACAAAAAAAAGTAAAAAGGAAAAAAGTTTTAACTAGTTTTAATAAAAACAAACAACAGTAGTATCAATAGCAATAACAATAACAATAACAACAATAACAACACATAGTAGTATACTACAACCACACAACCATTTTTACTCTTGTGCAGTGGTCTCTATATACAAATATTTCAATTATTTAAATTTAATAATATACAAATTACGAAATGGGTAGATTATTTAAAACATATTTAACGGGAACTACTTCAAGTATTTTTTGTTGCTTAAATTGTAAAACTCATCTTACTCTTCATGATCAATTAATATCAAAGGTAACTGAATATGATATTAGAAAATATTTATATTAATATTCTAATAATGTATATGTTGTTTTCAGGCATTCCAAGGTAGACATGGAACAGCATTTTTATTTGCAACTTGTTCAAATATTAGTGTTGGACCTAGTGAAGATAGAATTTTAACAACTGGTATGCATATTGTTGCAGATATATCTTGTATTGATTGTGGTGAAGTTTTAGGTTGGAAATATGTAAGATTAATTATTGGAGTTGATATATATAATATATATATATTAAATAACTAACTATTGATCATCCTTCTACAGGAATTTGCAAAAGAAGAATCACAAAAATATAAAGTTGGAAAATTCATTTTAGAAAAAGAAAGAATTCAAAAAGAAATTAATTTTTCATCACAAAATCAACAAAACTCATTGGTAGTACTTGATAATAGTATAATGTAGTTGAAATAGATTACAATTAATCAATTATTATTATAACAAACAAGAAGAAGTAAAATATTCAATTTAATTTCAACTCATTTTTAAAATATTTATTATAGCAGCAAAAAACACAAATACACATACTCACACACTCTCCTCAACAACATATAGTAGTAGTTATCACACATAAACATAAATCAAAATATATAGTTTAAAATCAAATTAGATCAGTTAGTTATTATCAATCACTCACACTCCTCCAACAACAACATTATACAAACATATAATATAATAATACATATGTTTATTAATTATTAGATCGAATTATTTTTCATCCATCAACAAACAATCAACAACAAACCAATAAATAAATTGTACATAGTTTTTTTTTTCAATATAACAATCGCTTTTTTTTTCGAACAGCAAATAATGATGATATGATATTCTTTTTTTTTCTTTATTTTTTTAAATTTCCCAATTTTCATAAAATTTAATTTATTTTTTCAAAAACAGATATCACATAAAATGTCAAAGGTATTAAATTCTGATGAATTAAAAAGTAGATGGAATGCATTCAGCCAAAATTATCAATTATATAATGAATCTGGTATGTGCAGTATATATATGTATGGATTTGAAAAAAAAAAAAAAAAAAACATGTATATTAATATCATCTTTTCACAAAATTTAAAAGCAACATTACCAGCAGCATTTTTATTATTGACAAGTTTAGGGTTAACATCAAAGTTTGGAACATTATCAAAATCAACAGCAAAGAGTATACTCGAAGTTGCATGTGGTCCAGGAGCAGGTACTGAATTTTTATTAAAATTTAAAGATGATTCAACTAGTTTACAATCAACTGATTTATCAAATGAAATGATTGAATTAACAAAAAATCGTCTTAGTATTTCAAAAGATTCAAACGAATTACCAGAAAAGAAATTTAAAATTCAACAAGCAGATGCAGAGAAATTACCATTTGATGATAGTAAATTTAATAGATACATTTCTAATTTCTGTTTACATCTTGTAAATTCACCAGAGAAAATGTTAAAAGAATCAATAAGAGTATTGGAAGTTGGTGGTGTTGCTGCTTTTAGTGTATGGGGTAGACCTGAAAATTCAAATCAATTTACAATTGTTAAACAAGTTGCAACTGAAATTGGTATTGATATGACTACCGGTGCATCAAGAAGTCCATTTCATTTAAATGATATAAAGAAACTTCGCCAATTAGCATTGGATGCTGGGTTTTCAAAAGTATTGGGTGGTTATTCATTCATTAATGCAAATGTAACTTCAGGTGAAGAATATTTTGAAATCTTTATGTCAAATCCAGATATGAAATCAAAAATCGAGTCAATTGGTAATGATAAATTAATTGAATGGAGAACAGGTATTATTAAACGTGCAGATGACATTTTAAGTAGTGGTGAATTCATTGGATCAGAATTTGCTTATATTATTTGTACAAAATAAATTATAGTAAGAGAGGTGGATAGATAGATCCATAAAAAATTAATAAAAGTTTTTTTTTTGTAAATTTTTAAATATTGTACCCATAAAGTAGTGAGTAATAAATAAAAACTATATAGTTATGGACATTAGAAAAAAGTTAAAATAAAAGTAGATCTTTCACAAGCTACAATAGAAAATATTATATATTATAAAATTCAAACCATTATCTCAAATATACTTAATTAATTTTAGAAAGATAGAGTCTATAATGGTTGTCAAGAATATAAACATAATCCATTTCATGGTGAATATTTGTTAAAAAATTGGGTGATAAATTTCAATCAATTACTACTAAAAAAATAAATCTCATGTTAATTCTGTATCTTCTTGTTGGATGCATTATATAACTCATTAAAAATACACATCTCCATTAATAGTGATACTGAAACTATAAAGTCAATAGCTAAAATAGTAAATGAAAGTGAATAAACATAGTTTTTCTGTTGTTTTTATAGTTGTTCAAAAATACATACAATAATTATTAAATAAAAAAAAGAGATTTCATTCATTAGATTTTTTTTTTTTATAAACTACAATAATATTTCAAAATACCTACCCACTATATTATTGTTAAACAAAAGAGGTTTTATTTTATACTTTTTTAATCTTTTATTTTAGAATAAAAATTAATCTAAAAATAAATATCCAAAAAAAAAGTTTAAATTGGCTTATTATCACACCATATCACACCAAATTTAATCTTATTTTTTACAATTTTTTTTTTTTTTTACCTTTTTTTCATATTACAAAATTAAATTTTTGTTTTTTTTTATTATTTTGATCATAAAAAATATAATCATACACACATTACAATGGTGGATAAAAAAAATTTAAACTATGGTGTTAATCAATATAACAATGATAAAAATAAAAAAACAAAAACAACAACCATTACATATATAAAAATAATAGTTAGAAATTTATTGATTGGTGTTTTATTTATGCTGATTTTAAATACAATTAGATTTACCTCAAAACAACCAATAGTTGAAGTATTATCAAGCGATCATATTGATTCATATACATCCTTATCAGAGAATGAATTAGCAAAAAGATTATCAAAAGTAATTACCTCTATAATTATTAAAAACACAGATACATCAGATTGTTTCTAACAAACCCATCATTATTGTTATTATTTAGGCAGTAACATTTAAAACCATATCATTTGGAGAGAATCCAGAGTTTTATCAATATGAAAGTGAATTTTTAAGATTTAATCAATATTTAGTTGAAACGTTTCCTCGTGTACATAAAGTATTAAAATTGGAAATTATAAACAATTATAGTTTGGTTTATCATTGGAAAGGTATGGATCATGAAAATTTGAAACCAATATTATTGACAGGTCATTTGGATGTTGTACCAATATTAAATGTTGAAAAATGGACACATCCACCATTTGAAGGTGTAATTGATTCAACACATATTTGGGGTAGAGGTGTAATGGATGATAAAGGATCAGTTATGGCAATTTTGGAATGTATTGAAGATTTATTAGGTCAAAGCTTTACGCCACAACGTTCAATCTATTTAGCATTTGGACATGATGAAGAATTGGGTGGGAATGATGGTGCATTCAATATCAATCGTTACTTTGAAGCCAATTCAATTGGACCATTTGAATATTTATTAGATGAAGGATTACCAATATTATTACCACCAGTATTTCCAGGATTAAGTAAACCTATTGCAACAGTTGGTGTAACTGAAAAAGGTGCAATAAACATTCATTTGGATGTAACTATTATTGGTGGTCATTCATCAATGCCAAAACGTGAAAGTGCAATTGGTGTATTAGCAAAAGCAGTGTCAGCATTGGAAACCAACCCACCACCACCATCATTAAGAGAAGCAAGATTATTATTTGATTTTGTTGGTAGAGAATGTTCATTACCATATCGTTTTGTATTTTCAAATCTTTGGTTATTTGAACCAATTATCACAAGAGTACTTGCAACAAAACCAACATTGGATGCATTACAAAGAACAACTACAGCATTAACAATATTTAATTCTGGTAATAAAGCAAATGTAATTCCAATTACTGCAAATGCTTTAATCAACTTTCGTGTTGTTCCTGGTAATTCAATTCAAGATATATTAGATCATGTTAAATCAGTGATCAATGATGATCGTGTTGTAATTACAACTTCAAATATCATTGAACCTGCACCTGTATCATCAACTGAATCTCCATCATTTCGTTTATTACAATCAACTATTCTTCAAGAATTTCCAGATGTTGTTGTCGCTCCAACCATTATGATTGCAAACACTGATACTCGTCATTATTGGAATTTAACTGATAACATTTTTAGGTTTTGTCCATTGGTGCTTCAAAATAAAGACCTTGAACGTTTACATGGAATTGATGAAAGAATTTCAATTAAAAATTATAAACAATTGGTTGATTTTTATTACCATTTAATTAAAAATGGTGATAGATCATTATAAATGTAATAAAAAAAAAAAATATATAATAAACAAAAAACATATAGTTTTTAATATTATTTTGAAAATATCGCTTATAAAGTTTTAATGGTAACATGTTATTATTTATTTTATTTATTTTTATTACTTTTTTTTTTTTTGATTATTTATTGTTATATTATTTATTTATTATTTTTGAGTAACAATTACTTGTAAACCTTGAACATCTTTTCCAATTTCAGAAATTTGACAAACTGTACAAACTTTACCTTTATGTTGTGGTAAGAAAGAACTTGAACAGAATGGACATTTTAATACTTGAGAACCTTTATAAATTGGAACGAATGAATGAGCACAAATTACAAATGGATTACGTTCATCATAATTCAATGGAGCGATATCTGATGGAGTTGGATTTTGTTGAGCAAAATTAAATACTTTTTTAGCTTGAGTTGCTAAATCTGGATTTGGTGAAAGCGCAATAAGACGACGTGCAAAGGAAGCAGCAAGATTATAATGTTTAACTTTGTATGCACAATTCATTGCAGAACGAAGAGCGAGTATCAAGTGAGAATTATCCAATGAACAATGAGTGAAGTAAGCAGCCAATTCAGCTTGTCTAGAGAGTGTTGAATCTTTTTGAGCAGCAGTTGAAAGTTCTTTTCTTTGTAATTCAATACGAATACCCAAAATATATTCACGGCAAATGTTGATTAAATCTTTGAGGTCACCAAATTCTTGACGGTTCTCAACGATTGAAAAGATGATTGTATGTAAAATATAAGTGAAATGAGCAAGAGCATCATTGAATTTACCTTCTGTAGTTGATTTGTATGCAGAAGATTTCAAACGATCAGTTAAATGACCAAGTGTATATGTAATATGTGGTGAAGCACTCTTTCTAAGCAATGGAAGTATCATCGATGGTGAAGATGGGAAACACTCTAAACTGGTACGGGTTGACATAAATATATTTAAAAACATTGGTTTAATTGGATCGAAATTAATTGCACCAATTTGATTGTTTAATATGTTCATTGCAGTTTCAAATGAACCTGCTGCAATATGATCAACTGCAAATTGTGAATTTCTTGCCCAAATTTGTGAAAAGCTTGGACCAGGTTGTGGTGGTACAAACAATGATACATGTTCATTTTGTTTATTATTAAATCCATCTGTACCAATCTTTTCTAATCCTTTAAGATCATCTTCTTCCCAACCACTTTCACCACCATTACCATCTTCAATTATAATATCATCTTCCCAATCACCACCAGCAGATTTTTCGCCACTTGTTTGTTTTGGTTTACTACCACCTTCATTAAATATATCTTCTTCTCCATCTTCCCAATCACCTGTAACAACTTGAACATTTGATGAACTTTGAGCACTTGTATCCATTCCAAATCTATTATCACCCATTAAATCTGCAACACTTTTTGTTGTTGTAAGTAATGGCCAATTCAATTCATTTGAATTACCAATTGGTAATGGTGGTGTTAATAAATAAGATTGTTTTGGAATGGATGGTAATTTACCTTCTGCAGCGGTGATTTGTGATGCAATTGCTGCTGCTTTCTCTTCAAGACCATGAATTGTTGCTGTAATGTATGCTAATTGATGGAGACCTGCTTCTTGAAGAATTTTAATTCTTTCTTCAACGTCACCCAAATACAAAGAGAAATGGAATCTACTCATGATATCACTGGATTCATAGGAAATCATTTTCTTGAGAGTACCAAGATTACCAACCAACAAGTAGAGGAATGAAAGACGATCAAATTCACTTGTACGAGAATATGCCATTTCAACGATTTGATAATTACCTTGTTTCAATGCTTCAACACCCAAACGATTCCAACAATCTTTGTCATCCAATATTTTTGCACTTGATAATGCGATATCAATGTTACCACAATCCAATGCCAAATTGAAACGAGTACGATCATCTTTTACAAAATGTACAACTTCTGGATAACCTTTCTTTTGAAGATATGCAATGATTGCTTTACCAACCAATTTGTTTCCACGAAGAATACTCATTACTTGATTGTAATTTTGTTGGAGCAATGATAATTTCAAAATGTACTCAGTGGTATCAATTTCGATGAGACGATTTTTAAATTCACGATCAATTGCATATACTTTGTTTCCTTTGACACCAGTGATGTAAATTGTTGATTCCAATGTTCTAATTGTACCATTATCACCATTTTGTAATAAATATTTCAAATGATTACTTGTGCTGTAAATGAATACACCATTTTCATCCCAAACACCACTTTTTGGTAATACAGTTTCATGAACCATACAAATTTGTTCCAATTTTTTGTTTGCCAATACAATGAAATCACGAGTCAAGAAAGCAACATAGTTTTTGTCTTTACTCCAAATTACATAACGTACACCATGAACTACAATTTCACAGAGTAATTTCTTTTGTTGAATATCATACATGTGTACTTTATCTTCTGATTGAATCAAAATTGTACCTGGTGAACCACATGGATAAATCCAATCTACAGTGAATGGAATTTGACAACGTTTGATTTCTTCGTTTTCCAAATCTCTAATTACAACGTTGTTACCTTTGTCCAAAACAGCGAAACGATCACGACCAACGAAAATAGCAGCTACACCAGTACCTTTTTTAGTGTTTACAGAGTTACTATCTTTTGTTGGAATTTTGTAGAGATGATATGTACCAGCTTCACTATCTGAAGAAACAAGAATAGCACGTTCAGTTTGATTGTAAGACATTGTTTGAGTACCATTGTTTGATGGAAGTTTACTAATGTTGAAAAGAACAACGGAACGACCAGTTGTGAAATCAAATGAATTGAAATGTTTTTTCTTGAGATAAAATACACCACTTTCACCATTTTGAACAAACATTGGACGTTCACGTTCCAATTTAAATACAATCATACCACTATCATGACCTGCTGCAAACAAATTTTGATTTGGATGTGATGCCAATGTCCAAAAACGATCATGATCACGACGAATCATGTGAACAGTTGATTTTTTAATGATATCCCAAACACGAATGGTTTTATCTTCAGAGTTGGAAATGATTAAATCTTGACGTGGATGAAATAATGCACAAGATACATTGTTGTAATGACCACGGAATGTATCAACAATTGGATCATTCATACGCCATAATTTAACTTGATGATCATCAGATGCACTTACAATATATGGTTGGGTTGGATGAAATGATGCCCAATTAACACCACGATCATGACCTTCCAATGACAATTTAACCAATACATCTGTACCAAATATTTCATCTTGTAAACGCATTGGATCATTTTCTCTGTATGGTTTAACTGTTGTCATCTTTTTTTTCAATCCTGAAATATCCCAAATTCTAATGGTCTGATCCAATGATGCACTAACAATTAAATCATCTTTTGGATGAAATAATGCACTCATTACATAATGATTATGTCCGTTTAATTCTGCTATACATGTACGTGATTGCCAATTCCAAATACGGATGATCATATCATCACTTGAACTTACAATCCATGGTGCTTCACGATGAAATTCAACACTTCTAATATAATCTTTATGTCCTTTCAATGTAAATAAACATCTACGTTGTTTATAATTCCATACTTTAATTTTATAATCATCACCACCACTAACAAATAATGGTTGTGTCATATGAAAATTAATACCTCTAACTGGACCTGTATGGTTGGAAATATTAATATTTATTATTGTGTTACAAAAGTTAATAGTTTTTTTACAACAGCATACCTTCATGTTCATCAAATTTCTCTAATAATGTTTTAATACGATAATCATAAAGATGAATTGAACCAGAGTGTAATGATGCTAAAATCCAAGGACGAGTTGGATGAAAACTTAATCCTTTTACTCTACTTGCTTTTGTTTCAAATTTATATAACATTCTATATTATAATATATATTTAATATATCAAATAAAAAAATATATTTGATATTTTTATTATTAAAAATAAAATAAATAAATAATATATATAGTGAAGTTAAATGAAAAAAAAAAAAAAAAAAAAATTTAAAAAAATTTAAAAAAATTTTAATTTTTAAAATTTTTATTTTAAAAAAAAAAAAAAAAAAAATATGTTAAAATTAAAATTTTAAAATAAAAATAGTAATTTAAAATATAACAAATTTGAGTCATGACTTACTGATGTAGTTATTTTATTTATTTAATCCATTTTAATAATTGTTGCATTTCACTATCATCAATTATAATATTATTGTTTTTATTATTGTAAATTATGTTATTATAGTAGTTTGATAATGTGATTTGATCAATTTGATTCATATCTATAAATTTAAGTGTAACATATTCAATTGAACCATTTAATGTTGTTTTTATAAATAATGATGTTTCTATTGAAATTGGATATAATTGATTTTTATTCATTTTTAAAAAATGTGATCCAATGAATAATATACCTTCAATTTCAATATCAACACAATAAATAAATGAAATACTAAATAGTTTATTTGATTTATCATAATCTGTATTATCTTCTTTCAAAAATTAGTAAAACAAACTATTTTTCAATGTTTTTTTTTTCTTAAAAAAATACATACAAATTTGAAATAAATAATCTTTATCACAATGTATTTTAAAACCTTTTGAATTAATACCCCCAATATCAACTTTTCCATTTAATTTAATATCTATAAACTTGTGGAAACTATTTTGATAACCAATTAATAAATTATTTTTTTCAGTCATTGTTGGTAGTGGTTCTGTATGGTTGTTATAATTCATTGTGTTGTATGTACGTTGATGATTATTTAAATAATAAATTAAAAAAACAAAAAATAAATTAATAAATTTATCATAATTTAAATATACAGACCTCCTAATTTATGTCGGTTAGATTGGAATATATGTTTAAATATGTTTTGAGTGTGTAAAATTGAAAACATATTTTTAAAAAAACTAAAATGAGTGTGTTTGTTTGTGTGGTTTACATTTTTTATTATTACTTTCTGCTATATCAATATATACATATACTAGTATGTTATATTAATTTATATTATTTTAATTGAATCTTGATTTTGATGTTTCAAATAAATTTTCAGCATCATTTAATGCTACTGTCCATTCATGTCTTGGTGATACTGTTTTAAGTTGACTGTAAAAAAGTTCAAACACAAATTAATATATATTAAAACTTTAAATATATATAAATAAGCTTGAAACACTTACTTTAAATATCTTTGTATAATTTCATTTGGTTTTTTCATATTAATATAACAATTTATAATATTTGCAATTGTATCTGGATTCTTTGGGTTTTTTTCTATTGATTCTAATAATAATGATTCTGCTTTTTCAAATCTTTTCATACCTAATGCACAAACTGCTTGACCATTTAATAATAATGGTGTTGCACCATATCTTTCTGACATTTCTTCAAAACTTGAAAGTGCAGATTTTAACTTCTCTTCACCCTGTAGCAGAAAAATAGATATTAATATATTGGTGATAGTAATATATTATTATTATTATTATTAATTTTATACACATACATTATAGATATTGATCCATGCTAATGCTAATAATGCAGGTGTTGCATCTGGATCAATTACTTTTCTCATTGTTTCATATGCTTTTTGTGCTAAATCTAAACGATCTATTTTTAAAAATATTTGAATTAACATTGCTAAACCTTCAACATGATCACAATTGTTGAGAACTGATAGTGCATCTTCGTATTTTTGTTCATTGAAATATATGGTTGCAATGATAACTTGAAGGTGATAATTAAATTTAACAACACCATCTTTAATCCATTGAGTGATTGTAACCAATGTTGATTCACGATTATCAGCTACATTTGAGAAATAACTTGCAAGTAATTGTAATCCCGCAATTGTTGGTTCTTCTCTTGAATTTTTAGTTTCTTGCAATACCAATTCATAATTACCTTGTGCTATATAACTCTTGTATAAAAAGTAATCACTTTCACCTTTTAATGATTTCTCTTGAATTGCTCTACTCTTTTTATTAATTTCATTTATAGTTGATTGATAATTTCCTAAATAAAAATAATTTTTTGATTCAAATAATAAATCATCAGACATTCTAATTTGTTGTATTATATATATAGTTTTTTGTTTAATATAGAAAAATAATAAAAATGAAAAATAAAAAAAAAATTAAAATTTTTTGATTTTCAAAAAAAAAAAAAAATAATAAAAAAAATTTATGACACATGGCAAACAATTTAAATTCAACGTTGTCAAAAATAGATAGTCTATACCCATTTTTATAATATTAGTATTTGACTATCTATTTGTATACATAATAAGTTATATAAATTTGGTAATTAAATTTTTATTCGTTGGAAAATTCCAAAATATTATTTTTTTATTTTTTTTAATTTTTTTGATTTTTCAGTAAAAAAAAAAAAGTTTTGATATTTTTTATTGGCACTATAGTTTTTATTTGTTTTATATATACAATAATTGTATTTGTATTTTTGGAAAATGCAAGTTTATGTTGATTATAGAGATGTAAATTCAATATCAAATAAAAAGACATTGGCATATGTCAATAATTTTGTTATAAATACAACTCAATTTTTAAATAGATTCAATTACTTGTGTGAACAAAAATTATGTGATATATCAAATCATTTACAAAAATTAGAAATTACAATGTCACTATTGGAAATTAAATTAGGTTCAATTGATGGTTTAGAATCATTACCAGCATCTGCAAATGTCCCTGTTCATAATAATAATAATAATACACAAAATACACAAAATACACAAGACTATAATAATATACCACAAACTCAAGCACCACCACCTCCACCACCAATGCAAGGTGCTCCACCACCACCACCTCCACCACCTCCACCAATGAAGTAAGTAATTTATAATTGTTCAATTAATTCAAACGCGCACATCAATATATACATGCTAATATTTATTTTTTAATTATAGTAATATTTCAAATTCATCAGAATCAATAGCACCATCATCAACAATGGATAATTTAGCAAATATTTTAATAAGATCAACAAACGCTCCACCTCCACCAAATAATTTAAATACATCAACATCAATACCAGTACCACCACCACCATTTTTACAACAAGGTGGAGATGACGATGATGATGACGATGATGATGATGAAATTGCAATACCAGCACCACCTCCACCACAATTACAAATACCATTACCACCACAACCACCAATGAATTTAATGATGATGGGTAACAGTGACAATAAAGGAGGAGATGATGACGACGATGATGATGATGACGATGATGAAGATAATAATAACACCAACAATAATACAAATAATAATATAGTTTTACCATTTAATAATAATAATAATAATAACACAAATAATTCAAATATGGATGATATAATAATACCAGCACCACCTTCAGATTTATTTATTCCAAAACCACCATCTATTAAAAATTATGATGACGATGATGCCGATGACGATGATGACGATGAATCATGGTAATAATATTCAAGATCTTTTTCAATATAATAATAATAATAATTAATCAAATATATACAATAAAAATTAAAACACATACACAAAAAAATTTTAAGGTGTTTTTTTTTTTAATTTTTTTTTTTTTTTTTTTTTTTAATTTTTTTTTAATTTAAATTAAAAATTTTCCAATTATCCAATATAAAAAAATAAATAAAATTTATAACAAATAAATCAAATAAGCATACATAGCATCAATACAATCACATAGTTATATTTAAATATAAGTTTAAACAATGGTTAAAATTAATGTAAAATCATCTACCGATAATAAATTTGATGTTGAAGTTGAAACAGGAATTACAGTTACAGAGTTTAAAAGAGTAATTGCATCAAAATGTAGTATACCAGCAGATCAACAAAGAATTATTTATTCTGGTAGAATATTAAAAGATCATCAAACATTGGATGAATTAAGTAAGTTGTTTTGTTTTTTAATATGAAACTTATTGTCTTAATGGATAAATATTAATATAAATCAAACAACAATTCACAGAAATTCAAGATGGTCATACAGTACATTTGGTTAAAGGTGGAGCACCACCACCACCACCACCATCCGAACAACAAGTACCAACACCACAAAATACAACACAAAATGCAATTCCAGGTGTACCACAAAACATAAATGATATGATGAACAATCAAATGTTTCAAGATGCAATGAATTCAGGTATCATGGATAATTTATTGGATAACCCAGAAATATTTAGAAATATGATGATGAATAACCCAGAGATGAGAGAGATTATGAATAATAATCCAGAAATGGCACACTTGTTAAATGATCCAAGACAATTACGTCAATCATTGGAAATGATTAGAAATCCCGAATTAATGAGAGAAATGATGAGAAATGCAGACAGAGCAATGATAAATATTGAAAATCATCCAGAAGGTTTCAATTTACTTCGTAGAATGTATACAGACGTTCAAGAACCAATGATGAATGCTGCAAATCAACAAGCAATGAGCCAAAGTCAAACAAATTCAAATACAATTCAAAATCCAACTGGTCCAAATCCAAATTCACAACCATTACCAAACCCTTGGTCTTCAAGTGGTAGCACAAATACTCAACAACAATCTTCACCATCACAAACTACACGTAATCCAACTTCACCATCACAAACAAACAGTGGTAACACAAATAATCAACAACAATCAAATCCATTTGGAAATATGTTTGGTGGAATGGGTGGTAGTGGTGCAGGTGGTATGGATTTTGAAGCAATGATGAATGCTATGGGAGGAGCAGGAATGGGAGGTGGTATGGGTGGTGGTTTAGGTGGAATGGGTGGAATGGGTGGTGGTTTAGGTGGAATGGATCCAGCACAAATTCAACAATTAATGTCAAACCCAGCAATTCAACAATATATGCAAAGAATTATGTCAAACCCTCAAATGTTACAACAAATGTTAAATATGAATCCACAAGCAAGACAAATGATGGAATCAAACCCACAATTGAGAGATGCTTTGTCAAATCCTGAATTTTTCAATGCAATGGCAAATCCTGAAAACATGAATGCAATGATGCAATTACAACAAGCAATGAGTACATTACAAAACAATGGTGTATTACCACAAGGTGGTATGGGTGGTATGGGTGGTAATGGTGGAATGAATAATATGTTTGGTGGTAATGGTGGTATGGATTTTAGTAATATGTTTGGCGGAATGGGAGGAATGGGAGGTAATAGAACTCAATCAACACCAGCAACTCAAGAACCACCAGAAACTAGATTCAGATTACAATTAGAACAATTAGAAGAATTGGGTTTTGTTGATAGAGCTGCAAATATAACTGCATTAACAAACACAAATGGTAATATTAACATGGCAATTGATCGTTTATTAAGATAAATAGATAGATAAATAATAATAATAATAATAATAATTATAATTGATAATATTATATTATCATTATTACACCTCAATCATAAATTATTATGATTTTTACATTATATTAAAAAAAAAAAAAGTACAAAAAAAATAAAATAAACAACCCTATAAACCTATAATTTGGAAGTTATAATTCCATTCTTTTTTATTTTCTAAAGTTGACGCTATATATTACTGTTTTAAAAGATCTAAAAATCATTTAATTTATTTAATTTAAATTTAATTAATTTTTTTAATTTTTTTAATTTTTTTCAAAATATCAAAATTATTTTTTTTTCACCATAAATAATTTCAATAATATATAACTAGTATAATTAATTAGGAAGAATTTTTAGTTTATATAACACTCAAAGACAAGAAGTTTGGTTTCACAATAAACATTTTCAATTAGCATACAATACTCTACAAAAAAAATGACAAAGATTGACGTTGGTGACACAGCACCAGATTTTACAGCAACAGATAAAGATGGAAAGGAAGTTAAGTTATCTAGCTTCCAAGGTTCAAACATTGTTGTACTCTATTTCTATCCAAAAGATGACACTCCGTAAGTATGAGCTATAATTCACATGTTTATTACACAACGATATTTGAAAGCTATATAACTTAACTTCCTTTCCATTTAAAAAGAGTACACTTTTACTAATTTCACTTTCTTTTCATTAATATAGAGGTTGTACTAAACAAGTATGTTAACACTATAATGCATACATACATACACACACCAAATAGATAGTTTATATTATAAATATTAATAGCCTTTTTCTTTTGTCATATAGGCTTGTTCATTCAGAGATAATTATGAAAAGTTCACAGATGCAGGTGCAGTTGTAATTGGTGTATCAGGTGATAATGGTGATAGTCATGAAAAGTTTTCATCTAAATTTAAATTACCATTCACTTTAATTACAGATAAAGATGGTGATATTGCAAAATCATATGGCGTTGGTAAAACATTATTATTAATTCCAGGTCGTAAAACATTTATCATTGACAAAAATCAAAAGATTGCTGGTACATATGATAGTCTCTTAAAAGCTGAAACTCATATTGAAGAAAGTCTAAAGATCATTGAAAAATTAAAGTCACAATAAAATAAATAAAACAATAAATTAAAATTTAAATCTTTACTACTGTAGATTGATTTATATTTTTATTTAATAAATCAATACATCCTTATTTGTTATTATAAAAAACAATATATTTAACAGTTTTTTAACAAATTGTTGTGCATATGTGATCTTTTATTTTACATTCCACAACTTGCAAAAAAATAGGGCGGGCGCCAGTGAATCCGAATGATTATACATACGATGATGAACTAGCCAATTGTCGTAACCAACTAATCCCCAAAGCTTTTGTGAACTTTTGTCGCATAAACGCGTCTTCCCATGTTTTATCTCAAAAAAAAAAAAAAAAAAATTGTAATCAAGATTGATTTTATTTTCTTTTAATACCTTCCATCTTTAATCAAAAATGAATTTATAATATTAATATTGATATTGATATTATACAATATACATCTTATAGAATTATATTTTTAATATACTAAATTCAGTATTTTATCTTTTTAAGAATGTTAAAAAATATACTGTTAATAGTAATGTAATTATTTTTATATTTGATGTTATAGGATTATTTGAATAATAATCATCCATACTGTTTCGGTATTATACAATATACCATTTATATAATTATATTTTTTGTATATTGGATTCAAGGATTTTTCCTATGTATTTTTTAGTACTATACACTGATAATACTTTTTTCCAGTATAGAATCCTTTTTTTTAGCATTTACAAAGGTAATATACTATTTTATTTGAACCCGTGTATACTTTTTTTGTAATTTTAGAAAAAAATAAAGAAATTTCTTGTTAAAATATTTAAAAAAATAGAAATGGTTCAATGATTGGTAGATGTAATACCGAAAAACCAACCTTATACAAAAATAGACAAATAAAAACTATATTCCACAATAAAAAATAAAAAACAAGTAATATAAAAAACTCCAAAAAATGTTGGAGGATACAACCCTCCCCAATCAATTTCAGGATGGCTTCCGCAAGCGACTCACCATTGACCCCTACTGTTGATTGGTTGACGTTTAGTTGGCTTTTAACCAGTCAATTGACGTTCGCTAAGCGACTAACCAAAGACCTAAACAATGCCATTCCAACATCGACATATTTTAAAAATAGTATGGCAGACTTTTTATCGATTGATTTTTTTCAATTCAAGAAATTGTTATGGGATGATGGCAAAATTTTTTTTTTTTTTTTAATAATAAAATCCTCTTATATTCAAATATTCCAACATTCCAGCAGTGTATCTATTGTTAATTATTAAAAAATTACAACCAATATCAAAAACCAAATCAAAAGAACCATTTTTATGGGATAAACAACGATTTTTCTTTTTTTTTTTTTTTTTACTACAGTAGCTGATCTAGAATTAGATTTATCAGCTATCACAATAAACACATCCGTCTAACTAAACATAATAATAATAAAAAACTACTAAAAAATCATTTTTAATATTATATGAAAAATTAGAAAGAATCAACATGAAGATTAAAACATCAAATGTAAAAAAAAAAATGTAAGAAATAAAATTAGTAGTTAAATTATTTTCATAAACAGCAATTAAATCATCACCAATTTCAATTTAATAAACCCATTTTTATCTGATAAGATAATCAGCAGCAGGTGTACCTTTTTGAAGAATTTACTTCAAAAAAAAAGATATAGATAGAAGATTTATATAACTCAATTATTAGCACTTGTATGGATAGTTTAATTGATTTATCAACTGAACCAATACTGCAAATGATAGAAAAGCATTAGTATGATTATAATTTACGCAGCAGCAGAGACTACAACAGAACCAACAACAGATTGTTCTAAATAATTGAAATTGATTGCACAACTACTGTTTCAGTCAAAAATAGAATCAACTACAGTTAATTCAGTAGTTGAAATTGATAGTACCACTATTACTACAGCAACTACAACAGCAATAACAGCTATTCCATTAATAGATTGAAATTAATTTATATTATAGGAATATATAATTTCAATTTTTATATTACTGTTTTTTTTTTATATATCCAAAAAAAAATATAAAAAAGGATACAAATTTGCTGCACTCTAGTTTTGTATGTAATCTTATTAGTATATAGAATAATTATTTTTTTTTAATATTAATATATTGGGGAAAAAAAAGTAATTATTGTTTTTATTATTTTATTTTTGTTTTAGAGTATTTCTTTACTATTATTATTTGAAACTATTAATATGTTATTTGATATTGTTTATTAGATAATTATATGTTTTTTTGGACATTTATTTCATTGCCATTAATTTTTAAATATTTAATTGTTTTTGGTATTTGAGATAAAATATATGGTGTTATATCGTGAGTATTTGTTTGAGTACTTGAAATAACTAATCTTGTGCAACTATTTGGAAATATTTTATTGAAAGAAAATGTTGTATAGTTTGAAAATTCAATAAATAAATCCAAAACGCTTTCTGGAATTGAAAAAGGATGAATTTGATTATTTGTACCCAATTGTTTATCACCACAGTAAATACCAAGTTTAACAATTGATAATGGTAATCCATTAATTGGTAAATGAATTTTACTATTTGAATCTGTACTGTAAATTGATAATTCAGTTACACCAAATGGGATTAAACCTTTATTGAAAAAACAATCGCCATATAAATTTAATTCTAATTTTTTAATTGATGATCTAATTGTTGGTAATTTATAATATATTCTTTCGTCATATATAGTTTTTAAATTAATAACTGATGTTGGAATGAAAGTTGCATTTGGAGGATATATTTGAAGTGTTGTATTTAGTAAATGATTTTTACAATACATCAAACAATTGAGATCTAAATCTATAATTGAATTTGGTAATATAATATCATAAAATTCAGGTCCTTCTAATCTACGAAATGATAATGATGTTATATTCTTTGGTATTGTATTATATTTATATGGTCTTTTTAATGATACATTTAAAAGTGTTGTAACTGAATATGGTAATTCCGATACTTGTATTTCATTATTACCCCAATGATCATATACAATCCTTTCTACACCTTGTGGAATTACATTTGCTGGTACTGTAGAATTGCAATAATATAAACCTAATTCTCTTAATACACCGTTTTCTGGAAGATCACCTTTTTTAAACAATTCATCATCAAATGGTCTTTCTATTTTACGATATAAAGTAGAATGATTGTGATAAGTCAATTTTGTAATATAATTTAATTCTTCATATTCTCTTAATGATATTATACCTTGAAATGTAACATGTGCATTCTTTTTATATAATTTTGTATATTTGAATATTAATTTATTAACAATAACGTTTCTCCAAAATCTAAAGAATTTTGAATCATTACTACCCTCTAAAATACTTCTATTTTTAATTTTACTGATACTATCATCAAATTTATAACGTTTACTTGGGGAATTCATTTTATATGATGGTTCTATCTATGTTGTTTATTGTTTGTTCTATCTATGTTGTTTGTTTTCTCTATGTGACTTCTATAGTTTGTTTGGTTGTGTAAAAAAAAAATAAGAAATTTATGTAAAAATGAAAATATGTAAATTAAAAAAAAAAAATAAATTTAATTAAAATTTATTTAAATAAAAAAAAAAAAAAAAAAAAAAACAAATGCGGAAAACGTTACAGCCAATCGTTTTTTAATTATAATCTTATAATCAACAGAATAAATTTTAATGAAACTATAATTTATATATGTATATAGTGTGGATAATATGTATAGTTTATTGTTATTGTTTTTATAGTGATGTGATGTGATGTGTTGGACATTTTTTATTAAAATTGTTATGTGCATACAGTTATTACAATGGTATCTCTTTAATTAATATAGCATAGGTTCTAACATCATAATAATGATAGTCTTTTAGGTTTGTTTTGTTTATCCAATATGGTTGATTTGGTATTTTTATGAGTGTTTTTGGATTTACACGATTTTTAAATATTAACATGTATTTCTTTCCATTGTAAAAAAATATAGTTGCATATTTTGAAGCGACATCAATTTCTGGTGATGTATAAACACCTTTACCATATGGAAGACCTAATTTCTTTGATAATTGATAGCCATCATATGAAATTGTATTTTTAGATGTTATACTACCTTTAGCACTTTCAACACCATGATATGAAACTGGCCATTCAATATAACTTTTCCCACCATTACCAATCCATTTACAATCACCTTCAACAGTATTAAATTTTTCAATATTTAAAGCAAATTGAATCCAACCTTCTGATGGTGGATAATAAGGTTCACGACCAATATTTTTTACCGTTGTATAATTTGTTGATAGATAATGATGGTTATAAACTAGATTATATGCGGGTGATAAAAATTCATCTTTGAAATTAATTGTAGCTTTAGTTAAAATATTAAAATCTTTAGGAGTTCCTAAATCTAAAACCAAATGTAATGTTGATTCATTTTGAATTTTATAATGAGTTTTAATTCTAAGTGGATCATCTAATAATTTATCATCAAATTTTAATAGTTGTTGTTTTAATGATATTCCATTCTTTTCTTTTATTAATTGATGTATATTTTCAATTGTTTCATCCTCTTTAACATTTAATGTTATTGTCTTTCCTGCCAATGTTATTACATTTATATTTATATAATTTGTTTCATTATTTGATAATTGATCATTTGATTCTTGTCCAATCCAATATTCAGATTTGAAATATTTTGATAATGAATCTAAATAAAGATATGTAACAGTTTGTTCTACATCGTATTCATCTTTTTTAGTTTTATTATCTCTTCCACATAATACTATTGTTGAAAGACCTCTATATAATAAATTTTTATTGAATATATTATCTTTATCATTATTATTTTTATTATTATTATTTATAAATAAATTTGTTATATTATTTATTAATTCCACCATTGTGTGTGTTGAGTGATGATGATTTTTAAAAAATTTTATTTTTAAAAATAAAATAAATTTCAGATATTTTAAAATATCCAAAATCCTATTTTTTCGATAATAAATGTTTTTGATATTTTTATATTTATAAAAATTATTTGAAAGAATGTGAGTACACACATTTAATTTTAATATGTATTTAATTTTTTTTTAGACATGTGTTTGTAAATATTTAAAATGTAATTCACATTTTTATTTTATTGATTTTTTTCTTTCATACTTAATGGGTTGAACCATTTATTATTTGTTTTTTTTTTGTGTATTGTTTATATCAATTTAATCAAGTATGGCATCACTGTAACCAAATGTTCTGTGATATCACACACTATCCCGTACCTAAAATGTACATTGTAGAGCACTACCTTCCAGTAATTTTTTTTTTTTTGAATTGAATCTAAAAATTGGAATTTAGGCTTTTTTTTTTTTGAAAAAAAAATTGGATTTTTAAAAAAAATGACTGAAATTTAATTTTTTTTTTTTTATTGTCATTTAAATTTGGTTTTTGATATTGGCTGTAATTTTTTAATAATTAACAATAGATACACTGCTGGAATGTTGGAATATTTGAATATAAGAGGATTTTATTATTAAAAAAAAAAAAAAAATTTTGTCATCGTCCCATAAAAATTTTAAATTGAAAAAATCAATCGATAAAAAGTCTGCCATACTATTTTTAAATTATGTCTATGTTGGAATGGCATTGTTTATGTCTTTGAAACAAATCTGA
>JACAFY010012361.1:0-19761 GCA_015252635.1 Dictyostelium capitatum
TTATGGTTTGATGGTTGATTGGTTAGTTGTTTAAATTAATAGTTCAAAGATAATTAGTCAAAAGTGAAAATCTTTTATTTGTGTATTGGATATTTATGGATTTGAATCATTTGAAGTTAATGGATTCGAACAATTTTGTATTAAATATGCAAATGAAAAATTACAACAATTATTTAATCAACATGTTTTCAAAGAAGAACAACAAGAATATATTAAAGAGAAAATTGATTGGTCTTATATTGATTTCGCTGATAATCAAGATACATTGGATTTAATTGAAAAGAAACCAATTTGTATTTTAACATTATTAGATGAAGAAACAATGTTTCCAAAAGCTACTGCTCAAACATTAGCAACTAAATTATACTCTAAAATGACAAGTCATAGTAAATTTGAAAAACCAAGATTTTCAAGTACTGCATTCACAATTAATCATTATGCTGGTAAAGTTACATATGAAACTGATTCATTCCTTGATAAAAATAAAGATTTCATTATACCAGAACAAATATCAATTTTAAAGAATTCTTCATTTTCATTCATTAAAACATTGTTAACACATAGTGATAAATTTAGTAATACTGGTGGCCCAAATAATACTGGTGGTGGACCAAAACCATCAAATCAATCAAATGCAGGATCATCATCTTCATCAATGAAATTTTTATCAGTTGGATCACAATTTTCAACATCATTAGCAACATTAATGAAAACAATTTCAACAACAACACCACATTATGTACGTTGTATTAAACCAAATCCAGAGAAATTACCACAAACTTTTAATAAACCTGAAGTTATTCATCAATTACGTTGTGGTGGTGTAATGGAATCTGTTAGAATTTGTGCACAAGGTTTACCAACTAGACGTTTACTATCAGAATTTTATCAACGTTATAAAATATTAGCTGCTTCAAAAGGTGGTGTTAAAAAAATTGGTGGTTCTGGTAAAATTAAAGATCCACGTATATTGGTTTCAAATTTATTACAATCAATTGAATTATCAGAAGATAGATATAAAATTGGTGTAACTAAAGTATTTTTAAGAGCTGGTCAATTAGCATCATTGGAAGATATGAGATTGGAACAATTGAATCATTCTGCAACTGTTATTCAAAAAACTTGGAAATCATGGTACTATAGAAAAAGATTTGTTGCATTAAGAGAAGCATCAATATCAATTCAAACAAAGATTAGATCAATTGGAGCAAAATTACATTGTTCACAATTACAAAGAAATCATAGTGCATTATTAATTCAAAAAGTATGGAGAGCATATCGTTGTAGAGAATATTATCGTAGATTACGTGAATCAACTATATTATTACAAACTGTAATTCGTAAACAATTGGATCAACAATTAGTTCAAAATGAACGTTGTGAACATGCTGCAATTTTATTACAAACTCGTATACGTCAAACAATGGCAAAAGTTGAAATTGATAAAAAGTTTCGTGGTATTATTGCACTTCAAGCAAAATGGAGAGGTAAAATGGCAAGAAAAGAATACATTGTATTACGTGCTGAAGCAAGATCATTAAGAACTGTTCAAGAACAAAAGAATAAACTTCAAGAGAAATTAGAAGAACTTCAATGGAGATTAACAAGTGAAGCTAAACGTAAACAACAATTAGAAGATCAAAAAGTTAAACAAGATTCAAGAATTGATGAATTATCAAATGAAAATGATCATCTTACATTAACAATTTCTGAATTAACTTTGAAATTCAATCAATTACAAGAATCTAATCAATTGGTTGTATTGGAATTATCAGATTCAAAACAACTCTCTCAAGAACAATCCAACACAATTGATCAATCAAATAAATTAAATAGAAAACTTGAAAAGGATTTATCGGAATTACAAGATCAATCAACAGATTTAACAGCAAAATATCAAGAATTAGAATCAATTAAAAATTCAACATCTACCCAATTGGATGAAATTACATTGAAATTCACAAAAATTAATCAACAATTTGAATTTAAACAACAAGAATATTCAACATTGGTACAAGAAAGAGAAAATGAAAATTCAATTTCATTAGCGGAAATCCAACAATTGAAAAAACAATTATCAACTTGTCAAGATGATTATTTTAGTTTAAGTGGTATTAAAGATACATTGGAAAGAAGTTTAATTGAACAAAGTGAAGAACATCAATTAACAAAAGATAAACTTGAAAAATTAATGTCAGATTCATCAAGTAGTACAATGGAATTAACAATTGAAAATCAAAAGGTACAATCACAATTATCAGAATCAAACAACCAAATTAAATTATTATCAGATAAAATTGATCAATTAAATTTAAATGATCAAAATAAATCAAATGCATTCACATTGGAATCAGATACATTTAAAAAACAAATACAACAATTAGAATTAGAAATTAATAATCAAAAAGATAAATTCAATACATTAACAACTACAAATGAAAATATAATTAGTAAAGCAAAGAAATTAAAATCTAAATTTGATTCAGTTCAAGAAGAAAAGAAATTACAAACATTGGAATTAACTCAAATTAAACAATTAAAACAACAATTAGAAGATGAAAAGAATCAATTAACAAATCAAATTTCAACAATTAAATTAGAATCAAGTGCAACTTCAACAAATATATCACACCAAAAAGATAAAATTCAATCATTGAAAAGCGTAATCGATGAATTGAATAAATCTGCAAATAAATCAATGAATGATCTACGTGGTAAAGATGATGAATTACGTAGATTAACTGGTGAAATTTCAGATTTGAAGAATAATTCAAATAAACAATCAAAAGAATTAATTGATTTACAATCTCAACATTCAATGGATAAACAAAAATCTGAAATTTCAATTCATACACTTGAAGAATCATTAAAATCATTGAAATCTGAATTTGAACGTTGTCAACAATCATTGAAACAAAGTGAACGTGATACAATTCAATATCGTGATACAATTTCAAGATTAGAGAATGAAGTTAAACAATTACAACTACTTAAAGAAAGATTTGAAAATGAATTCTTTGTTGCAAAAGAACAAAATTCAACATCAACTCAAGAATCTGCTTATCTTAAAGAAGTTACATCACAAATGAATTTGAATCAATCAAGATTAGAAAAAGAATTGGAAGAAAAGAAATTACAAATTCAACGTCAAGATGATGAAAAGGATGAATTGAAAAAACAATTATCAACAGTATCATCAGCTCATGAACAATCATCAACTCAATTATTATTGGCAACAACTGAATTGGATCGTTTAAGAATTAAAGAAACAAAATATAAAAAACGTGGTCATGATAATCAACAACAACATGATGAACTTAATTTGGAAATTCAAAAATTAACTCATTCAAATCAAGATCATCTACGTGCAATTCAAGATTTAGAATCAGAGAAAAAGAAATTAAAAGATAAATTACAATCATATAAATCTGATTCAATTACCTCTAGAGAATCATTAATTAAAATGGAAGCTGAATTATCAAGTAATAAATCACATTCACAATGGGTTGAAAATTCATTCACTGATATGAAATTAAGAAATCAAGAATTAGCAGATTCAAATTCTTTATATAAACAACAATTAATTCAAGTTAATTCAACAATTGATCAATCTATTAAACAAAAAGAACAAGAAATCAGTCAATTATCAAATCAATTATCATTGGAATCTGGTAAATTTGAAATGTTATCCAAAGAATTTGCAGAGTTGAAAGAATTGAATGAAATTAAATTACGTGATAAACATGATCAAATAGTTGGATTACAATCAACAATTTCAACATTACAAACCGAACAACAAGATCTATCAAATCAATTAAATAAAGTATTGGCTGAAAATGATAAAATTTCATCAAGTTACAAAGAACAAGAAATTAAATCTAAAAGAATGTCCGTTGAACTTCAACAATCATTGGATGAAGGTAAACAACAAGAATTATCAAATCTTCAATCAACTATTTCACAATTGAAACAACAATTGTCTACAGGTGAAAATCAATGGAAAATAGAGAAATACAATTTAGAGAAAGAATTGAATGCAAATAGAAAAGAAAGAGAATTACAATTGAAAACAGTTGAATCAACTAGAATTTCAAATCAATTGCTACAAGATCGTTTAGAAAACTATGGTCATGTAATGGAAATGATTGATTTCAAAGAAACTGAATGGGAGAAATTAGCAAGATTAGCAGGCTGTAAAGAATTGGATACAAAATTATTATCAGATTATCTATTATCATGTAAATTAGAACATACATCATTGGGTAGTCAAATGTGGTTCCATCAAATTGATTATTGGTGTCCACAACAAAAAGAATCATCAATTGGTATTTTCCATGGTATTATTCGATCAATAATTGATTTCACCATTAAAAATTTTGATGATTTAGATTTACTCGCTTATTTATTGGCTTGTTGTTCATTAACATTGTTTTTATATCAAAAAGATTTACAAAAGTTACTTTTAAATTCTTCAAGTATCATGCCAACAATTCCAACAATTTCAGATATGGATGAATTAAATGATCAATTAACATCATCACCAAATAGACAAATTGATTTCATTGATCATCTTCAAAGATCAACTGGTAGAACATTTGGTTTAATATTTAAAGTTGCTACAAATAAATTAGGTCCATTGGTTGAGGGTTCAATACTAAATGAAAATTATAATAAAAAGTTGGCAACAATTTCTGCAAGTTCATCAATGTTTGGTAACGGTAGTGGTAGTAATGGTGGATCAACTGGTAGTTCAGGTGTAACAAGTCCAACTTTATTACCATTGGATTTAATTACAACATTTTTATCATCAATCATTTCAATATTTCAACATCGTATGGTTCATTTCACATTGTCACAAAGATTATTTAATCAAATTTTCTGTTGGGTTGGAGCATTAATTATGAAAGGCTTCATGTTACGAAGTGCTTTTTGTTCAGAATCATTTGCAATTTTTGTTAAACAAAAAATTGATCAATTAGTTAGATGGGCAGATGATATTGGTAATGTTTGGGTTGGTGATGTTGGTAATGCTTTCACTCAAGTACGTGAAGTAATCAATGTATTGACTTTAAAGGATAAAGAAAAGATTACAGATGAAAAAATTCGTAAAGCAACTTGTCCAACATTGAATTCAAATCAATTAAAACAAATTTTATCTCTATTTAATCCAGGTGAATTTGGTAAAAGAGTACCACCTAAAGTAATTGCTGCAATTTGTC
This sequence comes from Dictyostelium capitatum, assembly GCA_015252635.1. Lineage (NCBI taxonomy): Eukaryota > Evosea > Eumycetozoa > Dictyosteliales > Dictyosteliaceae > Dictyostelium > Dictyostelium capitatum. The sequence continues at coordinate 5,220 of JACAFY010012361.1, forward strand.
CACCTTCAAAAACAAATGCTGGTCAATCATTTGTTCAAGATGAAAATAAATTAAATCCAATACCAATCAATTCGTTACATTATTTAGAAATTCAAGATATAAAAACATTGACCTTACCTTCTTCAATTAGACAATCTATTGAAACTGAAATTTTAAATTTAAAACAACAAATCGCTAAAAATAATATTTATTAAATAACAACAACAACAAATATATAAAAAAAAAAAAAATAAATACACATGAATTGTTGTAAAAAAAGAATTCCAAACTATACCATTTAAAACTAAATAGATAAATAATTTACAACCTGAATTTTATTAATTGAAAATTTGAAATAATTAATAACAATAAATGATAATTTGTAATGTAGTCTAAAAAAAAGTCAAACAAAAATTTACTGATTTTCATTGGTCATTTATATGACCAGTTTTCATCAAGAGTAAAATTAAAGAGAAATAAAGTATTAATAACTTACCAAAATGGATATTAAAATAAATTGATTTGCATTTCTTTTTTTTTTGTTTATATATATATTTTATTTTCAAAATTTAATTTGAATTCAAAATTCAATACATCTTTGGTAAATTCAATAATTGGTAATGAAAGAAATAAATTTAAAATTTTATCAATTGTAAAATGAAAACAATGTAGAGTAAAGAAAACAGTATTGCTATTAACAATTATCAAAATGAAAACATATATTTTAAATTTACAATAAAATTGAATGATATTAAATTCATTTATTCAAATGGATTGATATCATTATTTGTTTGTAGTTTATCATATTGTTATTGTTTGAAAAAGTTGATCAATGAAATTAAATTCATACATTCAATAAAATGAATGAACAAAAAAAAATATGTATATAACTAACTTTGGATGAATGTTATTTAAGGAGGAGAGGGTTAACTCATACCACCTTATATAACATTCATACCCAAGTGGGTTATGAATGTGAGGATAGGAATGAAGGAAAGAACATGCATACTCCAGTGTGAAATACCGGTGAATATGGGTTATTACAAATTTATGAAGTGGCCTTATTACACATTATTATTACAATCACAAATTATTGGTATTGATCTATTATTATTATTATTATTATTATTATTATTATTATTATTATTATTATTATTACAAACACAAATTATGATAGAAATACGGCGTTAGGATCCAGGTCACCTATGAATCCTAACCCAATATAACATAGAATGTTTGGCCTTTTATTCTGCACAATAAAAAAAAAAAATTAACTTATGGGATCGTTGCACTTAAATTTTTTTTATTATTTTTTTTTTATAAATTCTAATTTACTTAATTAAATTGTAATATTGAGTTTATTTCTTTTACATCTAATAATTAATATACAATAGTTAAATCTTTAAATTTAGTTCAATTATTTGGTCACCAAATAATAAATTTAATAATCTTTTTTTAATATTTCTTTGTTGAAATCTTTTGAATAATTTGAAAGAGAATTTAAAAAGGATATCATTGTGTATCTATTTATTTATTATCTGTAACTGTCACCCTTGTACATATAATTTGGATATATATAATTTGGGTTATAAAAGGTTAAGTGGGTGGTAGGGATGTTGTGAATTTGTGGATTTTTTTTGGATGGAATCTTTATTTGTGCTCGGATTTCCGTTCTTGTGCCCATATGACTTGATGAATTGGGCTGTGATATTGGAGTTGTTGTTTTTGTTTTTATTATTTTAATAAAAACATAAAATTACCTCACAATCAAGTAGCCACCTTTGACCATAGAAAATCATTTTTCATAAAATTTAAATTAATTCAAAATATATAAATAAAATGGATGGTGAACTGTTATTAAAGCGTAATAGTTTAAATATTAATAATTTTTCGTATTTATTACATAATAATAACTGATTTAATTTATTTTAATTATTCATCAGATTTTAATGGTAATTGATTATTTTTAATTAAATCTTTAAAATATTCGACAACTTCAATGATATATTGATTGTTTTCACCCTCTGATGTATCATTGTTTTTACTATTTATAATTGATTTTACAATTTCTTGGTGAAGATTCGCCAATTTACTTTTTAATTCCTTGTCAATTGTTGAATCTTTACAAATTGATGAAACTAATGTACCAATTAAACGAGGAGGAGAATAAATGTAATTGTTTTTGTATCTGATGTATAATAAATTTACAATAATTTGGAACTGAACACCAATTTCTTCTTCACCATTAAAAAGTTGATCTTCTAATTCATTTTTGTGATCTTGTAATAATTGTCTGCATGTAATTATTTAAGTAAATATTATTTCCATTTTCAATGGCAATAGTTATACTAATATTATAAATAATTAACTTACTTTTCAGATTTTTTATCCAAAGATTTCAATTTAATTTGTGATTGATTACAAACTGTATCCAACAATTCGATAAAATCATCCAATGATGATTTATTTAGTGATAATATTAATTTATCTAAATTTTTAGTCAATTGTGGTGGTAGTAATGCGAGAATTGAATTTCTTTGAGCAGTTGTTTCAAATGTACTAGTTTCTAAAATATGATAGTTTGCATTGATTTCAATCAACAAGTTTGTTATACTTGTAGAAATGGTTTTTAATAGATGCTTTTCTAAAGATGTTATTGACTTTGCATCATTTTGATCAATACCTGATAAACCTTTTTTAAATAATAAAAAGCTGTTATACAATGTATTAAATTGTGCACTTAATTGTTGTTGTTGTAGCTTTCTTGTTTTCATATTTTCATTTTCCAATTTCTCTCTAACTTCTTTTACCATTGCTTCCCATGATTGATTTACCAATGGTCTAAGATATTGTGACAATAATTGAACTAATTCATCTTCCATATTTTCATACCACTTTCCTAATAATTGAATAATTTCTTGTAAATGATCAAATTTACCACTACTTTTGCTACTATTTGATTTTTGTTGTTGATAATCATATTCATCATCACTTGAATCATTTTTCTTTTTACCACCACCTTTTTTATTAGTTCTCTTATTGTTGTTACCTTTTGATTTTTTATCTTCTTCGTCCGAATCTATTTGTTTTGGTGATGTAACTTTACCACTACCTTTACCCTTTTTAGATGATTTTTTATTACTACTATCTTCATCATCAGAATCAATTTGTCTTTTAGTTGTTGTGGATGTTGTCGTTGTGGATGTACCGTCTTGTTGTTGTTGTTGTTGCTTTTTAGTATTTGATGAGGAAGCAATATTCTCTAAAATCTTTTGTTGTTTTTCCATCTTTTCTTGTATTGAATTTTGAAGCAAAGAAAAACAACGGTCAACAAATGATTTACTAATAATAAAACTACCTAAATATATAACTTTATCTTGACCATCTTTAAAATTATGACAACTACCAACTAAAATTGAAATATCTTTATTTGTTAATGGTGGTGGTAATAATGGCTGTAATACAAGAAAAATTTATGATTAATATAAATATCCACTTTTAAATACACATATTTTAACCATTTTTCAATACATTACAATTATATCTAGCCAATTTGAATTTTCAATTACTTCAGTTATATTATCATCAATTTTATCGATTAAACATTGATTAACAAAAGTTGAATCCAATGCAACACCATTATTTTTGAATGTGCTTTTCAAATAGGAGGCAGGATCACTTATTTGTAGCTTTGATAATGAATCATAGGTAATGAATTGATTTGAATTATAAAATGATTCAATCCATTTTGAACGAGATTGTGAGAAAATGGTCGGAATATATTCAGCGTGACTTGATTTACTTTGAATTGTACCAGCTATTCTTTTTGAAGCAATCAACTCTTGTAATTGTTGACGTACCAATCTTTCATCCAATTGATATTGTTGTTGATACTGTTTTATTACATGTGAAACGATACATGGTTGAGTTATTGATGAAAACAATCCCATTACTTTATGACAATGTCTATCTATATGTGTTTGAGTGTATAGTGTTTCTTGATTATCAAATACAGCGTTTACCAACATTTTACCTAATCTTGACTGAATTACATCCACTAGTAAATCAACGCCAATTGAAAATCTATTTGATAAATCATTTATATGAATTTTACCAACTTCATTCAATTGTTCTTGAATTTCTTGTACCACTGAATCCAAATAATAACGTGTCATTATTTCACCTTGATAAATTTGGATGGTTCTATCTTTTTTCTTTATTCTATCTACACACTCTTGAATGTGAATGATGTCAATTGAAAGTAATGGTTGTAGATCAACTATAACAACTCTACCATTTGATCTTAATATTTCATCCTTTATTTCATTTTCCAAATGTTTTGGTGTTATATATTCTTTACCATTCAATGTATGAATAATATCAACCATCTTTAAATCTATCATTTTCACTATAATCTCTATACAATTTCTTTCTGACAATTTTAAACTATTATCTTGTTTTTGTATAGAATATAATTTTTGCCTTAATATTTCTAATTCCTCCATCTTTATTTTATTATTGTGTATATGTCTATATAAATGTATGTGTGTGGTCTATCTTTTTAAATTTTACAAAATTAAAATTTCAATAAAAAAAAAAAATATAAAAAAAAAAAAATGGAAAAATAAAAAAAATAAATGAAATTGAGTGCAATTAATATATTATTAAAAAAAGGAATCAACCATGGTTTGAATAATATAATTTTAAAAATTTTTTTATTATTTTTTTATTTTTATATTTATTATTTTTTTTTTTTTTACTTTTTTTTTTTTTTTTTTATGTTTTTAAAAATGAACCATCTGAATATTTGTAGTATTATTATTGAAGTATTATTATAATTATTATTAATGATTTACATATCCCAATCGATTGGAATATAAACATATGGATAGAATTTTTCAGTTTCATCAGTTTCATTTTTACCAGAAATATGAGCAGAACCTAAATATTTGAATTGTTCAAATAGAATATCACGTAATTTTCTATCGTTACCTTTAATTGGTTTCATAAGGATAGCTTGGAAATTGAATGGAATACCATATCTAAGTACTGATTCAACAAATACTCTTACAACTTTTAAGTGAATCCATGCCATAAAAGCTTCTGGGAAATTTAATCTACACCAACGAATTAATGATGTTCTATAGTTCTTTTTATCTTCTGTTAATTTTGATCTTTCTTGTGTTGGTTTACTATCTGCTTCTACTTTAAAATCTCTAATAATCCATCTAAATAACATAACAATATCCAAATAATTGGTAAGTAATTTGATCAAACCGCTATAATGATAATAATAATGGTAATGTTTATGTGATATAACTTACTTTTTTTCAATGACTTTGGTTTTGAAGTTTTCGTAAAATTTCTTAAATAAATATACACTGTACAAGAAGAATTCATTATCTTGGGCGACTCTTTTAGCTGATCTTGCAAGTACATAATCTGAGAGTGTTTCATAACATGCTAAAAATTCTTTTTCACATTGTCTGTATGATGGATTGAGAATATTAATATATCATCATTGTTAAATGAGTAATTTAAGTTTCATTTTATACATACTTTGGAATAACAACAAAAGCAGTTGTAAGATAATCAGTTGAAACAACAATATCTGGAGTAATTAAATCATTTAATGTACGTACTTGTAAATTACCACTTGCTTTTCTTTCTTCAGATGCAACAGATGATGAAAGTGATGCATATTCTGATGATTTAGTTTTTAAATCATCATCAATCTTTGAAACTGACTAAAATATTAAAAATAAAAATATACAATTAGTGTGTGTGATCCTAATAAAACAAAAACAAAAACAAAACAAGCAATGGAAAAGTGGTGAATTTGGTTTAATCTAATGTATGAATGCTTCTGTAATTGATTATTCCCCAATTTACAAGCAAAAAATAATGCTTGTAGTCATATGACATCATCATCGTCATTATCGACATAATTATTTGATTACTTGTATAAACCTGTAAATATCCAAAACCATTACCACCACCATTACAACCATTACCACCACCAATAAACAAACTACAACAAACTACAATAACACAAACAAAATGTGATAACATACTGATGAAATTTTTTCAACGATTTCTTGTAATGATAATTTTAAGTTATATTTTGCGTCATCCCATGTAAATTGTTGAAGATATTGTGGAATTGTTAAACCATTAATTGAAAGACTCTTATCTTTACCTGGTTTAGTACCAACTAAATCTACTAATTGTTTTGCGATTTTCTTTGTTGTTGATTCAACAAGAGTATCGATTTTTTGTAATTCGTCATTAAGTGTAATTAATGAATTAAGTGTTCCAACTCTTAATGATGGTGTCTGTGTGTTTATATTACCATTAGTATTAAACAGTCATATGTATTGATAGTGTATAATTATAAAATAAAAACATACATTAAATTTCTTATTTTCAGATATTGAGTTTTCTTTTGCTGTTTTTTGATTTACTTGTTCAAATACATCAACACCTTGCATATTTGGTGCTGAAATTAACCAAAAGACTTGTGATTCTGACATGTTGTTATATATAGTATTCGATATTTAAACACACTATTTGTATGTATTTTGAGTAACACTATAATATGAATGATAAAATTAAATTTTAAAAAAAAAAAAAAAATTAAAAAAAAAAAAAACAAAAAAAAAAAAACTCTCGCCTGGTTAACCATTTAGAATAGTTTTTGTTTATGTCTGGTCTATATCAATGAAAAAAAAAAAAGAGTTTGTGTATAAAGTATGTTTTAGTTTTTGTAATTTACCTGTTTAGATGTACTTTCATTTATCGATATTTAATATAATGTGGTGTTATTAATAATATATATCTATTATTATATTTTTTATATGTATTAATTAATTTTTGGTGTGTTTAAACGGTTTTATTATTTATTTTTATTTTTTTTTTTAAAGTAAAATTGATTCGGTTGATTTTAATACTTGTTTTGATATTTTAATACGATGTTTTAATAGTTTGTATTTTTCATCATTTTTAGAATCTGAAGATAATAAACCATGTAAAAAGAATAAATTGATACCTTTTTTTAAAGAGAGAGCATTTGTTTGAGATTCTTTGGTTGCAGATACTTTGTTTTGAGTTGATGTTACCAAACGTTCGAAAATTGTAGTTACATCAGATTCTGATGGAACAGTCAATAGATAAGTGAATAAAATTCTAAAGAATACAATTGAAACTGGTGATAATTGTTGATTGAGATCAACTACTCTTAGAATAGTTAATGAAAATACATGATTTTCAATTAAACGTGCCAATAAATTTGAAAAATTATTTATACGTGTAATTGAAGTTTCACGATCAATTTCTTTTAATTGATCCCATATATCATATTGAAGTGTGAATTTAAAATTACTATCATGAATACATAAACGGTATACTAAATGATAATAGTAAGGATTGAATTTCTTTTCTTTTAAACAACAATGCATTAGGACATGTATAACTTCACGATCTTGTTTATCCTTTAATTTCAATTCCATTAATTTATCAAATGCATCTAAATAATCTTCACTTGACATTAATATACAGAATATTGATTTTCTAAGATCTGTATTCATTTTATTTTCAATTGCCAATTTAATTAATTGTGAATTATTTTCAATGTTTTTAATTGATATACCATCAATACCACCACTACCATCACCATTACCAGATGATTTACTAACTGATGTAATACCAAGTAATGGATTAACATCATTACCAGCCCATGATGAACCAACTAACCACCAACGACCTTTTGTTTCAATTGATGATAAATCATCCCATGATAATTTCATTTGATTATTATTCATTGATAAATCTTTTGATTTTAATGCACCTTTAATAACTTTTTTCAATGATGTTAATGTATCCAATAATTTTGTATTCTTTATCTTATTATTTTTTAAATTACTAATTGTATCCATCATAAATGATAGTTTAGTTACTTTTTCTTGTTCTTCCAATGTTGATTTATTTACAGTACTACCATTATCACCACTACCACCACCATTCATTAATTCATCTTGTCTTTTTTGTTTTTGTTCCAATTGTTTCTTTTGGACAATTAATATAATATCTTTTAATGTTGCAGGATCTTCACCACGTAATTGGTAACCAGCATTTTGAATTAATAATAATAATAATTGAATGTCAATATCTCTAAATGAAGTAATGAAATTATTAGCCATATCCAATATAATTTTACTACCTAATACTTGAAAATTGTATAAATGAATAAACAATAATAAATAATTTGAAATTAAATTACTGTTACCTCCTGTTGTTGATTCATTTGTAAATAATTGTAATTGTTGATTGTATCCTTTAAATACAGTTTCAACAAACATACCACCAATATCAGTACCCATACTTGAATGTAATCCACTCAATAATGCACATGATATATGAATAATATGATGTTGAACTTGATCTTTATCACAACAATTTGTAATTATTAATTCTGTTAAAATTTGTTTCATTGCTTTAATAAAATAATTAAAAAATATTAGTATTGAGGTTATTATTGATAACATATTAACAGATTAATATATATATATACATACAAGCTCTTGGATTTGTATTGAATAAATCATTAATTTCATTAAAAATTGGATAAAAATTATTGATTGCCAATTTATTTAATAAACCATTCACTTTTCTCTTTAAAATTGGGTCAACTTCAACTGTTGTAATTGATTTTGTTGGTATATTTCTTTCTGTTGGTGATGTAGTAGTAGTTGCAGCTGCAGTTGGTGTAACATTACGAAGATGTGGTGGGACATATTTAGTTGATGGTGCACTACTTTGATCTACAATTTTATTATCTTTAACAATTTCACCTGTTTTCTTATTTATAATTCTACCATATATATCTTCTTTTAAATCTTTTTCATCAATTTCCTCTTCTTCATCTTCTGCTTCATCTTCTTCACTACCACCATCTTCTTCTTCATTAACACCATTTTCTTCTTCATTATCTTCTTCACTACCATCATCATCATCTTCTTCATTATCTTCTTGTTCATCTTGATCAATACCTAAATCATCATCGTCATAATTATATTCAAGATCGGGGTTTTCTTCATCATCTTCGTCAGAATAACCACCTGCTAATGTTTTTTCTAAATCATCAAACATATCATCAATATATGATGCACCTGATGGATTATCACCTTCTTCTTCTGGTTCTTCATCATCATCTTCCTCTTCATCATCACTTTCAACTTTTTTATTATTTTTTGATTGTTGTTTCTTTTGTGATGGTTTATCTTTTAAGAATTCTAAAGGAGAGAGAATTAGTTAATATGTTATAGTTATGATATGTATATATATATTTTATAACATACCATTTAAACCATCATCTTCTTCATTATCACTATCATTAGTTGATTTTTTACCTTTTTTCTTATTTAAACCTAATTTCTTTTCCAACATTGCAATTTCTTTATCATCAGCTGACATTAAATCTTGTTTTGTTTTACCAATTGATTTTAAAAATGCTAATTTCTTTTGTTCATTTAATGCATTTTCCTTGATTTTATCTTGCATTATTTGTGCTTTTGATTTATTAGCCTGAGGTGTTGGTTTTGGTTGTTGTTGTTGGTTGTGTTGTAATTTTTGTTTTTTATTTCTACCATGATTGTTATCTTCTTCATCATCATTTTCATCATCACTATCATTATTATTTGATTTTTTACCTTTATTTGAATAGAAATCACGTTTTTTTTGTTTTTTATTTTCTCTTTGTTGTTTTCTTTCTTCTTTTCTTGTCAATGTTTTCTTTTCTTTATCTTTGTAACCAGGTAAATTTTTAAAACGTGCTTGATCTTCATCATCTGAATCACCTTTATCAAATTTTAATTGATCTGGTAATTTAATTGGTTTAAATGATTCAATATGACGAGTTTTCATTTTGTGTAATAGATAAATGAAAAAAAATAAAATTAAAAAAATAAAAATAAAATAAAAAAAGCTCGTTTTTTAGCAATTCGTTTTTTTTAAAAAATTGTAAAAAAAAATAAAAATTAATTTAATTTGACCTTATTGAATGTTAAAAATAAACAATTTAATTCAACATATCAATTAATTTCATATGGAGGGTTAGAATTATCATTCATTAAATCCATTATTGTTTTGCCTTTGTTTGAAAAAAAATTTAATAAGGTACAATTATATCTACAGTAAATTTAAATACACAATGATAAGCTTATTGAATAATATATATATATATGTTATTTTTATAGTATTAATTGTTATAGCTATCAATAGTGGAAGTATTAGTCACGTGTTATTTTTATTAAATGAAAAAGTGTTTGGTGATTTTCTGAAAATTAATAATAACCATGCACAACATGTCATTTTATTTTTATTTTTTTTTGAATTAAATAATCTAATTATTATTAGATATTTATGATTGACATGACATGTTAATGCCACCAAATAATTTTTTGCAGATTTATATTTATGCCAAAACCTTGTTGAACCTGATCATGATATATTACATGTTAATTAAATATAGTTGTTGAATTATTTGTTTATCATCACTTATACATAAATTAATGTATCTTTATTTTTTTATAATATTATATTTATACACTAAGAAATTATTTTTGATTTTTTAATTTTTTTAAAAAGGTGAAAATATTAAATAAAAACAACTCTTTGTTGATTTTTTGGGTTATTCTCTTTCAAATAATAATAATAATTTGACACTTTCGTTAAAGGTGGTTTGTGTTTTAAATATATTTTTTTTTTCTATAGTTTTTAAAAATAATAAAAAAAAAAATAAAAAGGTATCTCGCTAATAAATTAATTAAATTTTTATCTTTTTTTAAATTTTTTTTCCTGTTTAAAAATTAATTACAAAATCACTATAAACACTTTAAAAAAATAGTCTGAAGATAATCACCAATTTTTTTTAAAATAATATTTTTTTTTTTTTATTTTTTATTTTTTTTTGTTAAACAAATACACACAAACATAATATTTAAAAAACACACATATATTGGTCCTTATTACTTTGAACAAACACGATTGGGATTTTTGTTTCATTTATTTAAAAAAATCACCCATAACATAATAATAGATTTTATAATAAAATATTATGTGTTTGTAGTGTGTCTTTTCAATTGTCGTTGTTAAGATTTTATTTTCAATTGAAAGTTGTAAGTATATAAAATCATTTATTAATAATAATCAATAATCTAAAAAGATATCTCACCTCCAATAATATAAAGTTTTTTTATTTATTATAATAAATAACTTTAAATTATTTATTTTTAATGTTGCAATGCTCTAAAAATAATCTTAACAACAAAAACTGATATTTCATTATTATTCAAATAATCAAACGTGTCAAATAAAATTATATGTCATAAATTCACCCACAGACCCACACACACACATACACACACCAACTATATATCACATGATTCAAAAAATAATCACCACATTTTATTCCTTACACAATACTTTTCACATAATCTATAAAGTCACTCTTATATATATAAATAAAACAATATAATTATATTATTATTTAAAATTATCCAAATATTGATATATTTTTAATAAATTTAAATTATAATAATAACACCTAAACGAAACAATAATAATTTTTTTAAAAAGAATATAAAAAGAAGTGTGATATATTATTATTAAATATTTTATTTCCTTTTGAACTTGTTATAAATATCACATAATATATATATATATCATTTATAACATTTTTAACATTTTTATCATTTATTTTTTTTTGGACTGTGTGGGGTTACAACTTATAATAAAATTTTTATAAAAAAAAAATACATGTGTGTATGTATGCCTGTGTTTTTATATATGTCTCGTATAATAAAATATCATATCATTTATTAATTATTTGGTTGAATTATAATTTTTAAAAATAGTAATAAAACGATTATACTAATTTTAATATTAAAATTTTATTATTATTATAATAAAGAATATAAAAAAATAAATAATCTAAAAAAACAAAAAAAACATAAAAAAAAAAAAAACACAAAATCAAAAACATATTCATTTTTAAACAACAACAAATATAGGTGAATTTGTTATATAGAAATAATTTAAAAAAAATAAATAAATAATCATCATATAATCATATAATAATAAAAATGAATTCAGATAAAAAGATTAAATCAATAATGTTTGGTTTTAAAACTTCAAAAGGAAAAAGGAGAATTAAATTAGTGATGGTTACAATTGGTATAATTATATTTTTTATGTGTTTATCAAGTTTTTCAATGCAAGCTAAACAACAACCAGTAATTCCTGATACTTTACCACCTTCAACACATCATAAAAAAGATATTAGATTAGATAATAAAAAAATATTGGAAACTGCATCACAACCATCATCAATTAATAAATCACAGAATAATAATAATATAGTATCAAAGCAACAAACTATACATCATAAGCCAGCACAATATTTGTATCCAACAACACCAACACCATTATCACCAAATCAAATATTTTTCAATTCTTTACCAAAACATATTCAAAAACAAGTAGAAACTAGAGAAAAGAAAAACTATGCACATTCATTAAAATACGATTCAAATGGTATAATTCCAGCTCAAGATTTTTTCGATGGCTTAGATGCTGTTTTCGAAAAAGTTCCACTTTTTAAAATCTCTTTAATTAGAGAATTATTTAATATCGATAATTTAAATAATAATAATAATAATAATAATAATAATAATAATAATAATAATAATAATAATAATAAACCCATTCATATTAATAGTAATAATAAAAATAATATCAATAACAACGATAATAATATAAATCAAAATATAGAATATAGTAATTTTAATGGTAGAGATTATGATGAAACACAGAAAAAGAATAACAATAATAACAACAATAATAACAATAACAATAATAATAATTATCATCATTTAGATTCATATAGAGAAGAAATTGTAGAATTATTAAAACTAGAGAATATATATGATATTGGTAAATTTAAAGTTACAATTGTTACTCAGACAACAGTTGATAGATTATATAAAGTTGCTGCAATGGCTGATAGATGGAGGTCACCAATTTCCGTATCACTTTATATAAAAACAGAAAAAGATATTGATAAATTGGAAAATGCAATTAGAGAGAATAGTATATTGGGTGTATTTGTAGATTTTCATTTATTTTATCACAACAATACACGTTATCCAGTTAATAACCTTCGTAATCTTGCAATTGCAAATGCATTAACTGAACATGTCTTACTTTTGGATGTTGATTTCATACCACCAAATCATCTTCATGATCATATTGCTTCATTTATCAATGAAAATGGTACGAGTGCAATTGATTCTCCATCTGGTTTAAATGCATTTGTAATTCCTTCATTCTCTTCAAATTTATCGCCAAAAGATATTCCAAATTCAAAATCTAAATTTATTGAATTGGTTGAAAATAAAAAAATTGAACCATCGAGTAAGTAATATGCATGTGATAAATGATTGTGAGTATTCATTGTGATGATCTGTTATCACTAACAAAGTAATCTCAATCACTTTTTTATATAGATCTTAGAGTTTGTCCAAAATGTCATTCACCAACAGATTATCCAAAATGGATGACATCAACAGAACCATACGCAATAGAGTATCATTGGATTTATGAACCATTTTTAGTGTACAATAGATCTCAAACAATTCCATTTGATGAACGTTTTAAAGGTTATGGTTTTGATAAAAATTCTCATATTTTTGCAATGGCTGCTCAAGGGTTCCAATTTAGTGTGTTACCAGATGCATATATTGTTCATATCAATCATCCAACATCACGTTGGGATGGCCCTTCTTTAGATGATCAACAGTGGGATGTTTTAAGAGTACTTTGTGTGTTTATTCCTGAAATACGTGAAAAATATTCAAATGGTGTTAAACAATTATTTGATGAACCAAATAGTGAAAATTGTCATTCTAATGATCATTGGTAAATGATTATTTCAATCTTTTTACATATAAATACACAACAACAACAACCAAATTGTAGAACCACACAAGTGGTCTTTTTTTTTTTTCTTTTTATTTATTTATATATAAATAAAACTATTAAAAAAAAAAAATTAAAAATATATGTGTATATTATGTTTCAATCTTCTTTAAAGAATAAATTTGAAATTTCATTCTTTTTTTTTAGTTTAGATATTTATTTTTCGATAAGAATCATTCTTTTTTATTCACTGGTGTAATTATTATTATTTAACGAACAGTCAATATTGCGTTTAAATATCAAATGGAATGATGATATTATTATTTGTGTATTCTAACAAACATTCATTTAGCCACAATTGATTTTACCGTAACATCGAGAAATAAATATAGCCAAAGTAAAATGAATCATCATTCCATTTGATATTTAAATTCGTAACTTTTGGCGTAGCGGCTCTATGATTTTTTTTTTTTTTTTTTTTTTTTTTTTTTTTTTTTTTTAAAATTTTTTGGTGGTGGTTGTTGAAATTTTATTTTTTTTTTTTTTTTTTTTTTGTTTGTTGTTATTTAAAGATTTTTATTTTTTAAAT